>VSMD01107054.1:0-108629 GCA_008750895.1 Mirza zaza
AACAATGGTGATATAGCACCTCTTGTATTTTCCTGGATAAAGCTGGAACCCATTCTACTAAGTGAAGTATCTCAAGAATGGAAAAACCAGCACCACATGTACTCACCAGCAAATTGGTATTAACAGATCAACACCTAAGTGGACATGTAGGAGTAACATTTATCGGGTGTCGGGAGGCTGGGAGAGGGGAGGAGGGGATGGGTATATACAACCACAATGAGTAAGAAGTGCAACTTTTGGGGGATGGACATGCTTGAAGCTCTTACTCGAGGGGGGAGGGGGGCATGAGCAATATAAGTAACCTTAACACTTGTACCCCCATAATACGCTAAGATTAAAAAAAAGAAAGAAAGAAAGAAGAAAAAAAAGGAGACACTGTGTCCTGATGGGCAATCAAGGAAAGCTTCCTTGCGAGAGGTGGCATTTTAGTCAGTGTCTCCCAAGGAGTGGTTTATATAACTCAAGGGAGACAGTGGCTGGTTTTAGGTGCTACATGGCCTCATGGTCCTACCATTCTTTTTAAAATTCTCATTATGCCAAGGAGAAGGTGTCAGTTTGGTTCCAGCCTGTCTTAACATACTAGACTTCAAGCTCAGAGTCCTCAGCGAGAAACAGTAACTACCTGAAATTTAGCAGGTACTTTTTGTTTTTCTTATACTGACTTTTAAAAGCAAGGGCCAGGAGTTCGAGGTTGCAGTGAGCTATGATGACACCACTGCTCTCTGGCCCAAGCAACAGAGTGAGACTCTGTTTCAAAAAAAAAAAAAAAAAAATGGTATTAGTTTTCTACTTATGGAAATTTGGAAGTATTCTGAAACTTCTTTCAAAATAAATTTAAGTTTTAATGTGGTGAATTAATTTTAAAAACTGGAAAGTAAATAAAGTAGGTCTTGTGCCGCGTATCATGAGCATGGCCTACATCAGCCTCTGGGGGCTGGGCGCACGCGTTGGTGCCCCCTCTGACTTGACTGCCTCACAGTGCTGCCTGAGTTGGAGCTAGCTGCAGAGAAGAGCTGAATTTCTGCCTCTGGGCCCCTCCTTCCCGAGCCTGCCCCATGGGCTGTGTGGGCAGTCTGAGACCGCGCACACAGCTGGAATCTGCAGCTCCCGGAGCCAGCGGATCAAAGGTTTACAGTCAAGCTGCTGGAGGGCGCCCAGCCCATGGCAATAAAAGTGAGCTAATATTATCCTGCCGCAGCAGGTTCTCCTGAGCACAGCAGATCTGCGGACCACAGCTCACCTGGGCAGCTTGGGAGGAGGGTGGGGCAGGGCTCAGTGGTGACGTCCTGACCCATCTCAGCGCTCAGGGTGCAGCAGCTGCTCTGGCAAGGGCTTGCTTCTTGGCAAGGGTAACAAAAGGGAGGGCTACCGGTTACTCAGCCTCGTTCCCCTCCCTGCCCCTGACTCAGTCTGCGATTTGGGCCAGCCACTTGCCTTTGCTGTGCCCAATTTGCCATCTGCAGGAGGTAGGATATTAAGGCAGTAATTAGCTTGGGCACATGATCAATCCTTTGGCAAAAGAGCCCATTCAGCTTCTCATGCAGCTCAGAAATGGTGAACTTCTGGGATGGCCAGAAAGAAACGTTTCCAGACTATGATTCCATGTTAAAATCTCTGGCCAGATCTCTTTTTCCTCTGTGACTGCCCTATCTCTCATCTTACTGAGGACAGCTTGACTGTTTCAGAACTGGGGAACTTCCTTCCTTTTGTTCTGCCTCAGCACAGAAGGGTGAGCCCATCTTTCTTCCCTGGCCTCATGCTTGGCATATTGAGTCTCTTTAAATTTCCTCCCCATTGTTCGAGGACGTGGGGCAGAGCTCTTGCCATGCCTGTGAGCCCAAGAACCACTGGGTTGAAGGCTCCAGCTCTCACCAAGAGGGTGGGATGGAAGGAGGGCCTCGAGGACTGTCAGGTGCAAGCTGTCCTACTGAGCTGTATTCGGTCCAGCGAATAGGTGTGTTCTCAGACTCCTGGTACATCTTGAATAATTGTACCTTAGGCTTCTTAAGGCCAGTGTATCCCTGAGAATTCTGTAGTAAAGAAAATTTTGATTATGTAAATGACCCTGTTTTGACCAAGCACGAAGACCCCCAAGCGGAGTCGTTCCGTCCCTCTCTCATCTCATGGGCATATCTTACAATAAGGGGAGTATGTAAGTTACGTGAGAATGGTCCAACCCTTCTACTTTCGCAGCCCTATCCGATCCATCTCCTAGGGGAGGGAGGTGCTCACTCCTTCTGAATACATTCCCTTTCCAAACAGCCACCTGTAACCAGGTGGGCAATCTAAGACAAGTCACCTGCCCCATCAGAACTGTAGTTTCCGCATGTGTAAGTAAGTTGATTAAAATAGCAAAGCCCATAGAATATATATTGAAGGGACCTTAGAGGTTGCTCATGGTCCTTCAGTGCATGTTGACCTCCCTGTTGGTGTGGAATGGAAGTCATCATCACACATACCCAAGGAAGTGAGTTCTTGTTTCCAGGAGTTCCTGATGGCGAGAAGCCAACTCTCTGGGGCTAGCCTTCCCATTCACCCACTCCACACCGAGCTTCTCATGAAGTCCGTCTCCAGAGGCAGGGCACGCACGTGCTCCCTCTAATTGACCCATCAAAGATGGAGCTGTCATCTTGAGATTTCTCTGAAGTGTAACTGCTCCAAGGAGAACAAATGAAGTGACGGCACCGCACCCAGAGCACGACTCTTCTCTGATCCTGGGAGGTGCCCTGAATGGTCTACACCTGCCTGGCTGAAGCGCCATGACCTGTGCACACCTGTAGTGCCCAGAAAAGCACAACAGGCTCAACGAAAAAATGTGGGCTCCGCAGGGTGGAGTAAAGAGCAGAGTGTTGGCGGGTGAGTGGAATGCCTCCAATACCTGCATGTTGTTCGGCCCAGGTCAGTTATTAACTTCCCTGGCTCCAGACTCCTGAACTGCAAAATGGTGGGTTAAATCATGCCTGCCTCAGTGCTTTCTCAAGAGGCTTGACTGAGACGATGTGCGCCAGTGCCTAGTAAGTTGTTAGATGGTGTGCACATGTAAGGGGTTTTGTTCTGTGTAAGAGGAGGAGGGATCGTGCCAGCTGAGGTCCCCCCAGTCCCAGAGGGCCCTGAATGGATCAGTCTCAGTGAGTAACATTCCAACACATGGAGAACAATGTGAGCTTGAAAGCTAATAACAGATCAAAAACGACAGGCTTGAGGAGGGAGGCCAGCCTGGGAAATGTGTTATGAGTTGATCAGAAAGGAGAAAAGAAATAAAGTCATTAGCTTAATTAAGGGACAGGAGGGAATGATGAAACATATCTCCAGCAAAACCAAATTAAGCATTTAGAAGATATTAAAAATGCATCTGAGCTCCACCGGTGCTGCAGTTCTAATGACAGTTTCTGGTGCCACAGTCATCTGGCAGGTCAGGCTGAAATCAAGAAGAGGCTCTGTTTCTTGCTCTCATGTCCCGGCCACCCCAACCTTCTCCTGGATAAATCTTCTGACTTCTTGTCTCCTGCTGTAGTTTTCTACCTACTCCTTCCCCAAAGAGCCCCTTGGGTCAGCACATTACTGGCACAAAGTTTCAAATTTTTGCCAAATCTGGCTGCTATTTCTATAGTCTCAGGATCTTTATTACTTTTAAATTTTGTGTTTCCATTTTGAAGAGAATCTAAAAAATTTAATGTGATCATATTCTGGATTGTGAGGGCGACTTCTCGACATGAATTCCTCCCACGACTCAGTGCCCGTGCCTGGGTCTATGATATGGTGACACTAACGCGCGGAGGTGGTGGCAGCAGTGCTGCCGAGGGTGACGTGCACAGCAGCGAGGGCAGCTCTCGTGCAGTGCCCACCACGTGCCAGGCGAGATTCTCACACACACCGTGCCTTGACTCCGTCAGTGTTCACTTTTAATGGATGACTGCAGTATTTCCATTGTTATTACAGAGGGGAACTGCAGCATCGGTGTCTCCATTGCTATCCTACTATATCCATGGGAAAACTGAGTGTGTGAGATTGCCACAGACTAATGAGAATAGGACTGAGGCATCCTTAATGGGTATCATGCATCTAATTTTGTAGTAGTTTAAATAGGGTAAAGTCGTGGGAGCAGATGGTAAAATGGACATGACCAGCTCAAAAAACACTGGTCACAGAAAACAGTCCCATGCATGTATGATCCATTACCAAAGCTTCCAATACTCCTGTTAGCACTGTTTCCAGAAGGTACCCTGAACCCATCGACCTCTCTTCATCTCCATGTGATCACCCTAGTCATGACGTGGCAATGCAGATGGAGACGGATCCCCGGGGGGTCCATGGTGTGAGGGGCTTGGAAGAGTTTCATGGAACCCGACCTGAGTCTTGAAGTCTAGATGGATTTGGAAGTGTTCTTAGTGGGAATGCAAGGCACAGAAGTCGCACGAAGAGGGAGTAGGGAATGCGGGCAATATGCTCAGAGAAACAGAAGGCGTATGAGGCCTCAAGATTTCACTCGAACTGGACGAAAAACCCAAAGGAAGTTTATTACCTCAACAGACAGAAAGTCCGGCTTTGCGTACAAATGGGTCCTGAAACTCAGGGGAGATGCCCGATCTTGCTCTTCCTCTCCCCATCTTCTGGCTCTGCCCTCCTCCGTGTTAGACTTGCTCTCCTGCATCCCTTTGCTCAGGTGGCCCCTGGCAACACCAGCCTTGTGCCCTCCTCCTGGCTAAGCAACCAGAGTGTGGACGGTTTCTCTTTGCCAACAGTTCCCACAAACCCTGGACTTTATCTCAGGTGGAGCTGCTTCTCCACTCCCCAACTGAGCCCCGAGCCCAGGGGCTTAAATATTCTGATTGGTCGGGATCTCTTTTGGAACTGAAAGATGAGACCTCACGTGAACCAATGGACTAAACATGAAGAGGGGTTGTTCCTCCAAAACAAATCCGAGGTGGAACCACCAGAAAAGGGAGGATGGGCTCTGGGAAGGCAAAAGCAACATGGTATTTCTACCATGGCAGCCAATCATGATGGAGTAGAGGGTTTGATAATTTTTGAAAACTCTTAGAGGGCACTTAGAGAGTATGTGCAATTGTGTTCTGTAGACTGAGGGAGACGCCTGGGGTGGAGAGGAATTTATGATAAAAACATCACCCTGGCAGAGCAGGCTGTCTGCCCCAGACTCAGCAAATGAAGCCCAACTTAATTGCTTGCAGTCTTGGATAAACTTCTAACTCTTTAGCCCTAGGAGAGGAAAAATTGCATAGACAACCTGCTTTCTCTCCTTGGCATGCTGAGCCTCTGAGAAAGTTATTTAACCTCTCTCAGCAGTGATTCCCCAGCTATAAAAATAGGATGACAATATTTGCCCATTCAGGGCTGCAGGGAGAGCTGGGGAGGGCAGGATCTATAACAAAGGCTTTCCAGTTTGGGGGCTAGACAGCATTTTAGAAATGTGTCATCATGACTTTGGGGGCTTTGCAGGTTTAGTCATCCCCAACTCTCAAAACTCTTGGCAGAATTCTATCCTACCTTTAGTGTTAATGAGAAAATGAAATTTCCTGAACACATGCTTTCTCCCTTAGCATTTGTGCTTCCTGTGAATCCGCCCAAGCCATAGACATTGGCAAAATCCGAGTACTGACCTGAAGTTGGTGGCAGTACCCCAAAGCAGGGAGGTCATGTGAGGTGACTACGGAGAAAGGCTTTCTTGGGTGAAGGAAAGGTGAATACACGCCTGTCTTCAGGGAGCTCAGAACCTAGTAGGGGAAGGAGGGAGAGAGAGAGGCAGAGAGAGAAAGAGGGAGAGAGGGAGAATAAGAAAGGGAGAGAAGGAGGAAGGAAGGGAGGAGGGAGAAGAGAAGAGAATGAACAGTCACAATTATTCCTCCGGACAGGGGCTGGCAAACTTGGGCCTATGAGCCCAATCTGGCCGCTGTCTGTTCTTGTGTGGCCCACGAACTAGGAATGGTTTTTTTATATTTTTAAATGGCTGAAAAAAATTAAAAGAATACCATTTTGTGACAGGTGAGAATTATAGGAGATTTACATTTCAGTGTCTACAAACCTGTGTTGGTGCACGGCGCCGCTCATCTGCGTGCTGCTGCGTGTGGCTGCTTCTGTGCCCCGGCGGCCAGAACTGAGGAGCCGGGACAGAGACCGAGGAGCTCACAAAGCCGAAGCTGCTTGACAGCGAGTTTACTGACCCTGCTCTAAAGGACATGTTTTGTTCCAGTGAAAACATAGATATGAAGAAGGAGCCCCAAGGGAAAACGTTCCAGTGCAACATGGCATTTGGTTGGGGTCTTGAAGATGGGGAGGCTTCTAACAGGAGGAGATAAAGTGAAGGGCCATAGCTTAGAGACGTGTATTCCCATCTCGCAAACGAGGGCCAAGAAGGTGATGGGGCGCTGGGCATTTAAGCCAAGTCCGCCCGATTCCATAGCTCGAGCTCTTTCTGACTGCCCTTCCAGGCTTTGGAAAGCTTTTGATGGCTGGGAACAAATCATAGAGAGGCCTGCATGCCCTGCTAAGGAGTTCCACATAATTCTGTGCATGGTAGCCTTCCACCCGAAGCCTGTGAGTTGGAAAATCTTCTGATGCACGCAGCTGTAGACTGCTATAGATTGCGCAATGGCGTCATCAGCAGTGGCACAAAGAGTGGTTGGAAAGAGGAGAGAAGGGATGTTGAGTAGCACAGTCGGGAGACGAGACTGAGTCTTGACCAGGGCTAGTGAGCGCTTCTCTGAGGGCAAAGGCTGTTGGGGGCGGGGTAGGTGGGAGACATGAGGGGAGGCAGGGGAAGAGAAAGAGAAAGAGAGAAAATGCACAAGTCGCAGGGTATTAACTAACTCGATGTAGCTGGTGAAAGAGAAATGGCTTCTTGGATTTGAGTCTGGAATAACGGAGGCACGGGGGAAGGACGAGAAGTTGGCTGTGGCGGGTGGTGAGCTCCCCTGGGCCCGTGCTGTTTGGAGGGGTGATAGGAACCCCAGAGCTCCGGCAGTGAGCAGCCCTGCCCACAACCCAGCTGCTTTGACGTTGGGTGGCAGTGGGGCAGAGAGGCAGGGAGTGATCGCAGGAGGGGCGAAGGGGAGAGGCGTGGACGCATGCACAGAGAGGGGCCCACAGCCAGGGCAGAAACAAGAGCTCAGTTCCAGACCCAGGGCAGGGTGGCAAACCACGCAAACACAGCACTTCCACCTGGGCCAGGTGGCGCAGCCGAGGGCTCACGGCCGTCTACAGCAGGCAGCAGTGTCTGGATGTTCACCACTGCTGCCGAGAGGGCATCCATGCAGCACTGCCGACGTGGCTTTGCGAGAGAAGGTGGAAATTGGACATTCGTGTGAAATCTTCGGATTTTTAAATGTTGGCCAAAAATTCAATTAAAAGAGAAATACTGGACAGGTCAATCAAACATGTCTAAGGGTTGGACCACGCCTGAAGGCCCTAATGTGTAGTTTCTCACCTGAGAAGCCCCACAAATCTGAAACCTTCTTGGTGTCCTCTCTCCGGTCCTTCCTGACTCGTTCTCTTGAAGCCCCCCGCGGCGCCACATGCTTCCTCTGGGCACGCTCCATCTGGAGGTCGGCAGCACGGCTGTGCCGCGGCCCCCGCCCTGGTGCGGGCTCCTTGGGCGTCCCAGGTTCAAGTCGAGTCCACTCCGCACTTAAGGAAGAGGAGAAGAAGCAGACATTCAGCCCCCATCTCCACCAACCCGCAAGAGATCACTAAGGCACAGAATCAACGAGAAACCCTCCGGGAGCCCTGGCTATCCTCCCGGCCCTCGGCCCTGGGGGACTCAGAGCACACACCGGGGACAGGGCGGCCGGCTGTGCTGGGGAGAAAGCCTGCCGAGAGCAATCCCACGCTGGAGCCCAGTTCGGGGCCAGGTGAAAGTGGGCTTTCTGGGAGCCCGCATTGTTTCCTGTCTTGAAATCTTTGGATTGTTTCCTGTCTGGGAGGAAGAGCTCTGCCCGAGGACACACTCCAGCCTTGTGCTGAGGGCTGCGGGTGTGTGAGGCGAGGTGAAGTACAGCTCTTCTTCCTCCTCAGAGGGCTGAGGGCTGAAGAGACAGGTGGGCAGAGGCACACGTGGTCCAGTTTTGTGCCCAGAAGCTTGAGGAAGGTGAGACCGCCTGGATTGGAAAGGGAAGAATGGTTTCTTGTTGGGGGCAATAAAAGGAATCGGAGGGAAACTGGAGGGAATGTCTTCACGACACATGCTGGCCTTCCAGAAAAGACATCATGGAGGACATCTGCGATGCTCCTTCCAAGGCTCTTCCAACATGCCCTGGCAGACAGGGCTGAGCCATGCCTCCTCCCAGGATTGTTCACTGATCCTTTAGGTGAATAAATGAAGGACCAAGTCACAAAGGACCTAAAAGACCTGGAGAAACTAATGTGATAGTCAAGTCTGAATAATTTAATAGACAGTCAAGTTTGTGCATCAGTGCAAAGAAATGCTGAAAGAGGTACAAGGTAATAGGATGGAAAGCAGAGCAATAAGAGAGTAGAAGAGAGGGCTCAAGTTCAGAGAGGAGCGTAGGAAGCAGAAAGCAAACAGAGTAATCAGTGGTCTCTGTAGGCCCCAGTGACTTCACCCGAGGATGGGGCTGGGGCCCTAGAGACAATAAATCATCTTAGATAGGTATTTTCATGAAGTTTCTCTGTGTATATACCCATCACTGTAATGCTTGAAGATGTGGCTGGAGCTGGGAGAAGTTAGCTCTCACAGTGTTACTTTACCTTCACCCCTGCAAATCTTCCCTAATGCCTTCCTTAGCCATGATCTGGCCACCTCCAACGTCATGCCACAACGCTTCAACCATTTTGTCTAGGAAACCTGATCTTGGAGTCAATCCCAGCCTGGACTTGTCTGGATTTGCAAGAGATGATCGTGTGCAGTTTTTTCCAGCTCTGTATTCAGTGACATCATCTTGGCAGCTTGAAATAGGCCATAGTGGGAGTATTTACACCACAGAAATCAGGGAAAGCTACGAATAAGTCCCTCTCCACCCCCACCAGAACCTGCACACAACACAACTGGGTCTCGGGGACACCATGGGCTCTCTGGCTGGGCAATGGCTCCAACAGCGATCAACCTGGTTTTTGTATCAAACCTCTCAGCATCTAAAAAATTGTCCTGATCACTGTGTCTTGCCAGTTCCACGGGAGATGGGGTTGTTAGGGAGGCTGGGGGAGCCATTAGCAGGAATTTAAGTCATATAGGAAGGATTTATTTTTAGTAGAAATGACTCTTCTAGGGAAAGTGATCAAGTCCAACTTTTCCATTTATTTTCTTATTTTTACCACTCTGATCTGAGCAATTGATCATGCAACCACACTCCAGTTACACCTGGTACTAAGATTTGGCATGAGCAGGTCAGAGGTAGAGAATGTCAAATAATTCATGTAAAGACTTAAAAGCAAGTGGACATCTCAGATGTCCTCGGCTCTGACCATATCCCCTCTTCAAGGCTGACATACCTATTCCCCAGTTGCCGGGACCGTCAGCTGCACTGGAGCACAGCCGCACCACTCGCTGGAAGCTATCCTTGGGAACGAGGAACTGCCTTGCTCTCCCATAGGGAAGCTCACAGCCAATGACTGGCTGATGCAAACTGCGGCACTTTGTCTCAATTTGAAACGACTCTAAAGTGCCACCCTGGCTCCAGAATTCCCTTTAGGATCAGCTGTACCCTCAGCTGAAGCCTCATTGCGGATCAGCTTTTCCCTCTGTTCAATCCAACTTTTCTTATTTTCTTACAGGTGTGTCTCCCAAACGCACTAGCCAATAAGCCTTCTGCCTCTGTTTCAGTGGGACCAAGTTTAAGATAAACCCTTAATTTCATCTAGCTCAATTACTCACCTGATACCTATGTCCCCTCCAGGGCTTCCCTAATCAGAGAAGTCCAGTCCCTCCCTCACACTTGCTGGGAAGCTCTGCTCCTTGGTTTGAATTGAAATCCACCTCCCTGTTGAGAAAGAGGCTTGTTTTCCAGGTGCACATCATGTGTTCTGATTTGTTCTAGCTGACACGCTTTGCACCAACAGTATAAGAGGAGTATGGCACACAATCCCCAACCCTGAGGACCTTCCTGGGCGAGGGAAGATGAGCTGTCAAAATGTGTGCCACTGGAATTCAGAGAAGGGAGATAGTGCTTACGGGTGGCAGTGGAGGATTTTGGCTCACAAAGGTTCGTAGGATGTACAGGTAGTTGGCAAAATGTTTTTCAGAGGAGATGCTGGGCATGCTCATCAACAGAAATGTACCTCTGCTGTTTTTCCCAACCTCCTTTCATTTTCTTTTCTTCTGCTACCAGCCCTTTGACTTTCTTTGGGCGTCTCCCTATCAGACCATATGATTCAAATGGGGGTGACCACACTCCCTCAGCTTCAAGAATGAGCTTGTGACTCAGGTCTGGCCAGTCAGCAGTTTTCTTCCTGTTGTCCACAGTGCTGGACATGGGACCTAGCTGGTCCCATGATACTCAATCCCAGGACTTTTACTAATGTTCCTGGAAAGGAGCTCTAACTTTGTTGGAGTTGTTAGGCTGCACAGGAGTAATCCATGAATTTCTGTAGGCTAAATGCAGAGGAAAGCAGAACTTAGCTTGGGGTAGGAGTTAGAGACAGAAGAAAGGATAGAGAGAGAGGTATTTTGATGTGATGATACTATTTGAGCTGGCATAATTTTTACAACTGCATTAACTTGAATCGAGAATTCTTTTTGTACTTAAGCCAATTTGAATCAGATTACCTATCACTTGCAACAAAATAACACCTAACTAGTGTATTAATAGTTGTGAAACCAGTACTTAAGCTCTGGTCTGACATGAAAGCCCTGCTTTTGTTACTCATGAGTATAATTCAAAGAGACGTGTGCAACAAATTTGGTGGGAGCAGAAGGTTCCCTGGAGAAGATGAGCCAGAAGCCCATATGGATATCTCTGCAATTCCTCCTTCTGTTAAAAGCTCAGATGTACAGGTACTTACTATCTACCATTTTAGGATACCATCAGTTTTTCTTTGACGATTGGCTCTCCATCAGATCTTCTACAGAACCTCCAACTTTTTAGATGAATAGCTTTTAGAGAAAGCTCCTCTTCAGTCTTGTCCTCAGTGAATTCTAGACGCCCAAGTCACTTAAATGCTTTGTTCCTGAGGTGGATTTGAAAACGGCTCATTCAAAAATGGTTCTCAATTTGCATGAGAAAATCATGAGAAAGATCACATTGGGTTGACCCCCAACTTTTGTCTGTGATGTGGGTATAAAGGGACATTGGGGGCAGGGGAAATCTCCACCTCATCCATCCCCTCCAAGATTTTAGAGACTTTGATCATTTCTTTCTCAGCCTTTATATTTCCAGAACAAAGTGGCCCATTTTGATCTATCCTCGAATGGCATCTCTGTCCCCCAACTCCTTGATCATTTTAGATGTCCTCCTCCTCACTTCCCCTAGCTTCTTTATGTCTTTTAAAAGTATGCCCAGAACTACACACAATATTTCCAGAGATCAGAGAATCAGGCTTTTATCTTTTCTCATTGATGTTAAAAATTTGATCATGATAAAATAAATCATTTGGGGAAATTTGTATTGTAATCTAAGCCCAAAGCCATTCCTTCCTTCCTTTCTTCACTCAATCACTGATTTACTCACTTAATAAGCAGTTAGGAAGAACCTACTATGCTGGTACAAAGACCTATAAAGGCCTGTGCTAGGCCTCTGGGACACTGAACAGGATGAGAAATCATTCCCTTCCCTCAAGGTGTATGCCATAAGGCTAACATTGCAAGACCAACTTATAAGACGTCAACAACAAGAATGTCTTCCTCTAGGACCTTGCATGAAACACGGCTCTCATTTTGCCCTCACCCCACTTGCATTTCATGATGAGGGGCTGAGAGTCAGCAAGTAGGGATCCTCAGGATTCGCATGTGAATTATCTCTCTCCAAGTTCACAAGCGTTCTCCCAGACAATGGTTCCTTTTACCAGTCCCCCAGGAAAGGTCTTAAGTCTGAAGATATGAGACAAAACAGTAAAGATACAAACTCTTAAGTGAGATGAATGTGAGAATGAAAAGCTTTTACAATATGAGTACCTGTGTAGGGTAGACTTTTTTCCCCCAGAATATTATGGGAGTACAAATGCTTTGGTTACATAAATTGCATTTGCACCACCCAAGTCAGAGCTACAAGTGTTCCCATCCCCGAGACAGGGTGCACCGCACCTGTTAGGTGTGAGTTTACCCATCCCCTTTTCCCCCCTCCTACCTGCCTGACACCCAATGAATGTTACTTCCATATGTACGCATAAGTTTTGATTGATTAGGACAATTTGGTGGTGAGTACATATGGTGCTTGTTTTTCCATTCTTGTGATACTTCACTTAGTAGAATGGGCTCCAGTTCCATCCAGGATGATACAAGAGGTGCTAGATCACCATTGTTTTTTTGTGGCTGAGTAGAATATCATGGTATACATATACCACATTTTATTAATCCACTCATGTATTGATGGGCACTTGGGTTGTTTCCACATTTTTGCAATTATGAATTGTGCTGCAATAAACATTCAAGTGCAGATGTCTTTTTTTATTGAATGTATTTTTTTCCTTTGGGTAAATACCCAGTAGTGGGATTGCTGGATCAAATGGTAGGTCTACTTTTATTTAATAGTTCTTTGAGGTATCTTCATACTACTTTCCACAGAGGTTGTACTGGTTTGCAGTCCTATTAGCAATGTATGAGTGTTTCCATCTCTCTGCATCCATGCCAACATTTATTGTTTTGGGACTTTTTGATAAAAGCCATTCTTGCTGGAGTAAAGTGATAGACCTTTGAACTAGAACTCTTCCAGTTTAGAGTCTTTCTGGAATCTTGTTAATGGATCTAGAATGGGCTGAGCTTATTGCCCATATCAATCCCATTCTAGGCGACTTGTACTTCTTTGCCCACCATCAGTCTTTTCCTCTTCATCCAAATACGATAGCTGATTTGGGTTGAAAAATCTCCCCTCCCCCACTCTCAGTTCAAATTTGAATGACCCCAGACTCTGGCTCCTCCAATGGACATATGCCCTGGCCGTGGCCAGTCAACCCCTCATTATTTCCATGATCTTGGAATTGATACAGAGGTGATCACATGATTTGTGGGCCAATCTAAGTCAAAGGTCAGGGATGTGATTTTTGGAAAAGTTGAAAAAGACAAGTTCTCTTTCTTCCAGGACTAGGAGGTAAGTGTGAGGTGCTGGGGGCCTTCTTGCCACCTTGTGGACAGGAGCAGTCTCAGAAGAGTCCACAGAGGAGAGCAGGGTGAAGAAGTGGGGCTGGGTTGCTGATGGAGTGCCTAGCCCGCTCTCCAGCCCTGGACCTTTCGTTGCATGAGCCAGTGGCAGCCCTCTTGTGTGTACACCAACTTGAGTTGTGTTTCTATAATTGGCAACTAAGAAGAGTTTTGACCAATTTTTCCATCCACATACAAATTATTAATACCTCCTGGCAGCATGAGCTTCTGCCTTTCCCTCTGTATCCCTTAATCTTGTCTTCCCTTAACCATGACTCGGGCCTGTGTCTTCTTCAAATCCATTAGGCTCAGAGCTCCGTAGGGATTAGCACCTTGTCTGCCTCATTCACCACTCAATGGCAGCAGAGCCTCGTGGCAGAACCTGCTACCACCGCAACACTGGAGACAGGGCCACCTGTCTTCAGGGCCCACTGAAATGACTACAAAATTCATCCTCAGGCTGCAATAACCTAATGTAGTATTACAAGTAATTTGTTACTAAAAATAGTCAAATTAACCAAAGTACTAAAGTTTGTGAATTATTTATTTTTTTATAACCTATGATAGACTCACGGTTATTCCCATGGTATCATTGTGATTATTGAAATTCCATGATGCTTTCTTGGGAATAAAAGAGTGTGTAGGGTATTATGAATCATCCAGAGCCTTTCAAACTATGCAACAGCCTGCAGTGAATGTACATTGTTGAGTTACATTTTATATTTGTGGAACTCATTCATTATTTTAGGATTTGGGGGTATTTTACCAAATACAGTTACACAAACTGGAGAATGTCACGCAAACCAGGACCTACTGTAGTACTTCTGTTCTATTCTTTAATCTGGCCTCTGAATTAATGCAAAATTATAGCCCACAACTTTTTCTTCTAGCTACCATTTCCTAGAATAACAGAGGCATTTTCACTTTGTGTTTTGCAAATATATCATGCCTAGTCTCAACACCTTTCACATTAGTCACTCAACAGTTCTTTATTCTCTTCAAATATTCCAGTCCTGCTCATCCTTCCTCAGTCTCTCAGCAAATCTCATCTCTGACATGAAGCCAAATACTCTTCCTTCAACCTAGATGATATTTTGAATTTTTACTTTAAAAAATTATTTACATTTTAAAATGTTTTTGACAATAAAATTAATTATTTTTGGTGTCCGGCTCCAGGAGCTGTACCACAGGTGCAGACTTGCATCCCTGTCACCACAACTGCGACTCAGAACCGTGCCAGCTCTTCCCTGTGCTGCTCTTAGTGGCCAGAGCCCCTCCCACCCAGCTCCTGGGAGCCACCGGCTGTTTTCTGTCCCTATAATTTTCCTTTCACAGAATGTCATGTAAATGGAATCACACAGCATGTCACCTTGGAGATGGGCTTTTTTCATTCAACATGATGCTTTTGAGATTCATCCATGTTGCTGTGTATATCAATAGGTTATTGTTTTTTTTTCTGAGTAGTAATTTATTATACAAATGTACCATAATTTTTCTACTCTCCTGTGAATAGACGTTTGGGATGTATCTACTTTTCAGCTATTATAAATAAGCCTACTATAAACATTTGTATGAAAGTCTTTCTGTAGACCTATGTTTTCATTTCTCTTGAGTAAATACCTAAGAGAAGGCATATGTGAATTTTTATAAGAAACTGTTTTCTAAGGTGACTATACCTGTGTCATTTTGCATTCCCACCAGCAATGTATGAGAGTTCCAATGCTTTGTATTTGGTCAGCACTTAACTTACTTGATCTTGATCAGCTGACTGTATCTTTTCATGTGCTTTTTTGTCATCAATATGTTTTCCTTCATAAAGTATTTCTTTAAGTTTTTGCCCATTTTTATTGAGATTTTTTCTTAATGTTAAGAGTTCTTTAGTATATTCTGGACATAAGCTCTTTTTTTAATATGTTACTTGAAAATATTTTCTCTTGATCTATAGCTTGAGTATTCTCTTAACAGTGTCTTTTGCAAAGCAAAGTTTTTTATTTTGATGAAGTCTGATTTATCAAATTTTTCTCCTAAGAATCATGCATTTGGTGTCATATCTAAGAATATATTGCCTGACACAAGATCATAAACATTTTCTCTATTTTTCTAGAAGTATCATAGTTTTATATTTGGACCTGTGAGTTAATTTTTGTCTAAGACATGAGGTGTAGATTGAGGTTCATTTTGGAGGGCATAGAGATGTTCAACTGTTTCATCACTTTGTGTTAAAAACCTCTAATCAAACTGAAAATGAAAAAACCCAAGTAGACACAAATTACCAGTAAAAAAAAAAAAAAAATGAAAAAGGAGATATCACTACAGGTCCCACAGACAGTAAATGAATATTTATGCACATAAATTTTATATCTTAGATAAAATGGATGAATTCCTCTAATTCCACAAATCAGCAAAACATACCCAAAGAGATATAGACATATTTATATCATCATATATATTTTCAAAAATTTAAGATGAGAAAAAAATCTATTAAATTTACCCAGATATTTACCATTTCTATTGTGCTGCCTTCATACTTCAAGTTCCGGGTTTTCTTCTGTTATCATTTCCCTTTTACTTTAAAATTTTTCTTTTGCATTTATTTTAATGCAGTTCTGCTGGTCATGGATTTGTTTTGTTTTTGTTTTGTTTTTTTAATCTGAGAATCTTTTTATTTCAACTCCATTCCTGAAAGATATTTGCTGTATATAGAATTTGGGGTTGGCAAGGTGTTTTGGTTGTTGCTGGCAAGGTCTGTTTTGCTTTCAGCATTGAAAAAAATGTTCCACTGCTTTAAAGCTTCCATGATTCATGATAAGAAATCAGCAGGAATTCAAACTGCTGTTACCCTATATGTAATGTTCCTTTCTCTTTGGCTGCTTTCAAGATTTTTTCCACTGATTTTTGATTTTCATTAGTTTGATTATGATGTGTCTTTGTGTGGATTTCTTTGAGTTTTCCTGGTTTGGTTTCACTGAGATTTTTTGAATTTGCAAGTTTATTTCTTTCACCAAATTAGAGAATTTGTAAACATTATTTCAAGTACTTTTTCTGCACCACACTCATTCTCTGGTCATTTGCTACTCTGAAAACACAAAAGTTAAATTTTTGGGTGTTGTTCTCTAGTTTCCTCAGTGTCTGTTCCTCCTTTTATCCTTCATTTTTTATACTGACACACTTAAAGTTTACTGACTCTTTACTCTGTAAACTACATTGAGACCATCAAGTGAAATTTTATTTTGGTTATTACAATTTTTATTTCTAACATTCCTCTTCATTATTATTATTATTATTTTTTGAGACAGAGTCTCACTTTATTGCCCAGGCTAGAGTGAGTGCCGTGGCGTCAGCCTAGCTCACAGCAACCTCAAACTCCTGGGCTCAAGCAATCCTGCTGCCTCAGCCTCCCAAGTAGCTGGGACTACAGGCATGTGCCACCATGCCCGGCTAATTTTTTCTATATATATTAGTTGGCCAATTAATTTCTTTCTATTTATAGTAGAGATGGGGTCTCGCTCTTGCTCAGGCTGGTCTCGAACTCCTGAGCTCAAACGATCAGCCCACCTCGGCCTCCCAGAGAGCTAGGTTTACAGGCTTGAGCCACCGCGCCCGGCCCTCTTCATTATTTTTTATAGCTTCTGTTTCTCTGCTGAGACTTTCTACATTCCCCTGTTTCAGGAGCATTTATTTGTCCTTACTTCTTGGGACATGATTGTAATAGCTGCTTTAAAATGTCTGTCTGATAATTTCAACATCTTTGTTATTTTGGTTGATGTCTAGTGATTTTCTTTTCCTTTACGAATTGTTGAGAATCTTTTCCTACGTAAAATAACTTTGGATTACATCCTAAGCATTTTGAATACCATGTTATATGATTGTGGATCTTGTTTTAATACTATAAAGATTATTTTTTACGAGGCAATAAACTCAGTCATATTTAGGCCACAACCAACATTTGGCGGTCTGTGGTTCCTGTGTCAGTTCCATTCCAGAGCTTTTGCAATGCCGCCAGATTCGTTCCCATGTGTACCACTCCAGGCAGGTGTGTGCCTGTGGCTGAGCTCTGGATGCCTCACATCTGCTGTTCCTAGTCAGATTCATTCCTACACAGCTTGTGGGTGAGCCCAAAACTCAAGTATGACTTTATGAGATCTCTTTCTTAAGCCACCTCCTCTCTTTAATCTTTCTGACACTCTCTGGCTCCCCAAATTTTCCTTTCTTGGCCCTCCAGCTAGAAACCTGAGATTTTGGTCTCCCTGCCCTGTTGCACAGTTCCCACAACCAGATCTGCCTCTGTGCTCATGTAGCAGGAAGACAGACCGAAAACAATAGGGATCCCCTTCTTATTCAGGTGACAATTACTCTGGTCAGAAAAATGATTCCCCCTCCCTCAGAGCTGTAGATGTCTGCTGGCAGCCACCACCATTTGCACCCTGCCCCTGCCTACCTGCCTCCCAGCCACTGTGTGATTGTAGCTTTGGGGGTGGGGATTACCTGGGGGCTCCAAAGGGGGAGAAAAAATAGCATAAAACAAAAAAATCAGGGGACTTACTCCTCTTTCCCAGTTCTGTAAGTGCCCTCATTCTGACTCTTTGAGCCAGAAATCAATGGCTTTTGTTGAAGCTCCTGTTCACGCCTTGTATAAGGCTCCAGGATTTGACTGTGTTTGAGTTCAGGCCTAGAGAAGCACGAGGGAAGTAATCTCGGGAAGCTCTCTATTAGAAAACTCACAGGCTTCTTTTCCTTCTCCAATATGCCTGCTGCTGTTCCAGGGTCCTCAGATAGCTGTCCCATGCATTCAGTCCAGGGTTTCAGTTGCATGTGGGGGACAATACAGGGTGAACTGTACTTTGTTACTCTTACCCAGAACAAAGGGACCTCTCTCTCCACCTCTTGTCTGTTTCAACTAAGCAGTAGCATCTGGGAGTAAGTGGTTTTATGTAAGTTTTTCTGTAGCCCTCACACTTCCTAAACCATGTGCTGCACACCAGGATATGAGCTTCACATGCATTATGTAATGTTGTCTCCACTGCACCTTGAAGAGGTAGGTATCATTACTTGCACTTTACAGACCTAGAACTGTGTCTCAAGAAAGTTATGTAATATTCAAGGTCATAACAGATGGGCAAGGATTCTAACTCAGGTCTGTGGATCCTTTGCTCATGCTGGGGATGTAATCCTTACAGTCACGTCGAACTTTGGCATTATTAGTAGTTCCTTATTATAAAGAAAGAAATGGGCTCACAGGGCAACATGGCAAGTCAGGAGTCAAACCATAGAATTGAAAGCTGAGCTCCATGTTAGCTACTCCATAGGAAATTTATATGGTTGGATATGTAAAAATGGGTCAATATCTATTATAAAACAGAGGTTTTCTAAAGGAAAAAATGTACCTCAACCCAAAGGAATTATTTTGTAATGATGAGGAAACTGGGTTCACATTTTAGGTCTCCACAGCGTTGCTCATTAACACACACAGTGTGTTCTTCCTTCTCTTTCAAACGCACTTCGCCTTCTCCTTATTTCATCGATTACAACACGCCAGTCATTGGATTTCCTACGTGTTTGCAGCTGGGGCAGCCAAATTTCATTCGAGTGTTGGCCTGGACTCTTCACATTTCCCATGCAAGCAAAGCCAAGAGGCACGGAGGTTTCTTCTCCATGCGCGAGCCGCTGCTTCCCCGAGCACAGGCGGCCTTGCTGTGAGCCTGGAGCCTTGTGCTTGCTCTTAGCAGAAGGAGGAGATAATCACGTGTAGAAGCCACACAGGACTCCATTCAACGAGGCTGACTTCCCCCAGATGGGAACCCATTCACCATGGCCTTTGAGTCCTTTAGGTGGAATAAAGATGTTACTGTAACGATAGTCTATAAAATGAGAGTAAATATAGTGGCCTTGCATCAGAGAACTTTCTACAGCAGATGATAATAAAGGCAGAAAGTGCATTGTGACCCCATCTTGCTGCATTTCCATAACAACGCAGCTTTGTGGCTCCAGCGGGGCAAGCGATCTGGCAGGAGATTTACAGACATTTTATTTCTATGCAGATTTTTCAGTGTCAACGAATGGGGAAGGGCTTCTCTCAGGTGTATTTTCCTAGGTCACTGATGGAAGATAAAGTCACCAAATTGATCAGCCTGTGGACATCTTTTTAGCAATTGATTCTTACACTCTTCTGCTGGTGATTTAGAAGATAGACAGAGACTTGTGACACCAAAACAAAACATACTTCACTGAAACTGAATTCTTTGGAAGACTTCCTTGGTGTCTCAGAAATGTTCTGCTCTGTCCTCTGGGCTCTTTCGTTTACCCCTTTCCTTTGGAGGTTTTAGTTTAATGAACACAGAAGATATTCAGATGTGCACAACCAATTTAGTATCTGCCCTGAAGGGCACCCCTCCTCCATGTACACACACCCCTCTACTGTGCCAATTTCAGGAGAAAAAGCACAGAATTTTGTATGGCAGATATGGAAAAATCAGCTGCAAAGGCTGGAAGTGAGCTGGGTTTTCATCCTGTAATCAGAGGTTTGGCCAGAAAGATTTTTCCCTCATAGTCTGAGACTCCAGATTCCTGGTGCCCTCAGATAGGAAAAGCTTTCTAAGCTCAGGGTCCTTCAGGAGTCAACCCATGTTTCCTGAAGACATCGTGATGGCCACTTGCAGGTTTGAAGTTGACTTCCTAGATGCCATTCACCTTGCACAGGGCTGAGGACTCTTTACAATGACAAAAGAAATTTTTAAAAAGAGGGAAAAATGCTTCAGCAACAATTGCAAAAACCGGAACTTCACCCCACTGAGTTTTATAGATTCTAGTTGCAGGTGGTGAGCTCACAGATGGCAGAGAGTAGAGTCACCAACTGAGGGGAAGAGCCTGCCTAGTGCCAGAGAACCACATGGTCATATTAAAAGAAACAAAAACAAAGATCTACACCAAGCCAGGTGTCCCAGGTTCTAAGACCTGAAGTCAAGTCAGGAACAGGTTCAACTGTTGATGTCCTTGCAGGGCAAGGGTCCAGAGAGGAAGCAGGATTTTGATGGGTCCCAACGGTGAGGTGGACATTCCCAATTGCTCACAGGCTCAGTTCTGTTTTGTAATATACCTCCAGTACCGACGCTTAACATGAACCTTCCTCTAGAGATTTGGAGCAGGTCATGCAGGTAAACAAAACAAAACATTTTCGAAAGAAGAAAACCAAAAGCAAATGAAATGTGAAGTGTTGATCTACCTTCATTTCTAGGTCTTTTTTATTTTTGATGACATCATTTCTGGGTTACTTTGTATGTGATTAGACCAATTGTTAATGAAAATAATGATTTGGTAATTTAAGTAAATTGTGAAATCAACTAACATTCTAATTTTTTCAGATAACATATTTGTCCTAATAAATAATTATTTATTGAACATTTATTTGGTGTCCTATCTCCTAGTATGAAGATAAATGAGATATGATTTTTGTCCTCAAAGAGTTTGGAATGTATTAGAATGGAAGCAAAGAAAGTGAATAATTAGGACAAAAAGTAGAATGCAGTAACTACCATAAGTTGTTTTAATAAGTGACATTTTTTTAACCAACTTAACTTCTGAGCACAATTTCTACTAGGGAGTAGATCCTCCCTTGTCCAGTGAATGAATTAATAGGTGAATAGGATAATGAGTCATTTAGATGAGATTCTATGAGAGTTAAGAGAAGGTAGAAATTATTTTTCTGGGGCAGAAGTCAAGGAGAAAGGCATGGAGGAGCTGCCAATCGAACTTTGACTGTTAAGATTTGAGTATTTGGAGTTGAGAGGAAGGGCCTTTCAGGGCAAGGGAACAGCATGAGCACATGCTGGGCAGTGGGATAGTGAGAGATGTGCTTGGTGCTGTGCAAGCCATCCAGTTCTGCTGAGCAACCGTCACAATATACACTGAAGTGTTCTGGAACCAAAATGAAGTGGTACAAGCCAGGCACTTGCTGCCAGGGCAGAACTAGCGAAGTGTGGGATGGAGCCTCCGGGAAAGCGGTTTGTCATTTGAAGCAGGCCAAGTCCTGGAAACATCAAAGTCAGCTGAAATTACATTAAAAGATGGACAAGTGATATGAATTCTCAAGACCTCAGTTTCTTTCTCCATAAAATGGCTTTAACACAACCTATATCACAAGGTTGTTTTGAGGATTATGCAAAGTCTGGCCTGCAAATTAACTGATGTATAATAGACACTTGATATGTGTTTACCATTTTTGTAATAACAATAACAATAATAATAGCAGATATTATTTAGCCAGGTGTAGTCAAACATCATAATGTGGGTACCATTCATTTGAATTCTACTGAGATTATGTAATTATAGATAATAAGACAGCTTGCCCATTAAGTTCCCTCTCTATTTTGTGATTTATTTCATACATTGATCTGCTCAGCTGCATCTGGTTAGAAATGTAAAATGCTGCCATCACCAGAGATTTAGTGTATTTCATGTACATGAACATAAAGCCAAATGTCTTCAAAGAAGCAAGCTACAGAAATAGGAAGGCAGAACAGAGTGTTGTGAAGGGAGCACATATTTTGGGGCCAAATCTAAATCCAAATCCCCGTTCAACTATTTACTATTTCTGTGGCCTTAGATAAGTCACCTAACCTTTGCAAATCTTAATTTCTTCATTGCAAAAGGAGTGTGATGGTGATAATAGCAACAGCGATAGAAACAACTGCAGACAAAAACAGCAAAAGTAGTCATATCTATTCATACACTGATTGTATAGAGCACAGTATTTGGCACATAGTATTATTATTATTTATTGCTTTTGTATTTCTCTTTACACATTATCCTTAATAGTCCCAATATCAAGTGACCAGAACTTGTGAGAAAGATAAATTTTCACGTGGGTGTTAGAAGAAAGAGTGTTTGCTTTGCAGCTGGAAAACCTGAACTCTGATTTTAGCTCTGTCGCCAGCCCCTTTTATAACCTTGATCAAGAAAATGCTTATTTAACCTCAGTTTCTTCATTTGTTAAATTAGACAATAGACTAGGTAAGTTTCATCTTCAAGGTCTTTTACTTTAAGATTCTCTGCACCTACTAAATGAAGTTTCCCAGCAAACTGAGTCTGTGTATATATTGCAGGAGACAATTTGAAAGAGTAATCAAAACCAATGTACTACCTAACAGATTTTGTTTTAAATGATCGCTAGACACAACAAATATAAAAAAAAAAACCTAAGCCAAACATCTGGTTAATAAAGCTGTTACCGAGGAACTTATATTTCTCCCTTTAACTTCGATCTTCATTCTAGATAAAGGTTGTGTTGTGTAGGATAAATTCAGTGGGAAAATTTCAACCTATCCAGATTTTTGTTAACATGAGTAGAGACTATTCAGATTGTTTACTGAGATTTTGGCTTGTTAATTGGGCCAGTGGTTTTGAGTAGACTCAGAATAACTCTTTAAAACACGGCTAGCTCTCAGGATTAAAAAGATATCCCAGAGACATTTGAAAATTCCTGGATGTTATTTTTAGAGATAATTTGAAGAACATTTTTATAATAGTCCTGCAGAGTTGGGGGTGGGTATTTTTAGGCTTCCCTAGGCACCAGAGAATGCACAGCACCTGTTTTTCAGAAACCAAATGGCAGAGACATATTCCGTCTGGTCTTCTTGGTGCATTTTGGAGAGCAGCCTGGACTCTGTGGTGTGCTACACACCTTAACCACTTTGGTTCTCAAATAAAAATCTATGGAAAAGTGAGGCTGCACATAGACAAAGGAAACCAGAGATGTGCAGTTTCTACACAGCACATAGATGGCTGTCACGTATGTTTAGCACCATGAACAGCGCACAAAACTCTGCCACAGCCCCTCCCCACCCCCCACAAAGTAATCACCGGCTTCTAATGCCTTTTGGAGCCCAGACTGGTATGGGATAAACCAAGGTAAACAAAGCACCTAGGGTGCGCCCTGAGAGTGAGTGCCTCCTTAAACGTGTGTGCTGGGTGCCTTGTTTGGCTTATGCTAGTTTTACCCTGCAGCTGTCTACGGTTCGTGTGTTCATTCAGTGTTCGCATGCTGGCAAACTAATAAAACAGCCCCCTTTCCTCAAGAGGTTTTGTTTCCTCAGGGAACTGCAAGTCAATATGACTGGAATGGTTTGGCAGAGGCAGAAGCATTTCAAGAAATAAATTTTGGAGGTGAGCAGGAAATAGAACGGGACTATACTAGTGGACCACACTTAAGCTTTTTTTAAAACGCCATGACATTTAAAGCTCCATGGATACATGTCCGTGTTGTTTGCCACTGTAAACATAGCACCTAGCAAGAAAATAGGTAGGTGCTCCGTACTTCTTTGTTAAAAGAACAAATAATTTTATGCTACGTGTGACAGTGAGCCACTGAGTTTTAGAAAGTGTAGTAGCTGGTTCCATTTTGCATTTTATAAATATCACTCTGGCAGTGTTACGAAAGAGAGATTAGAGGGGAGAGAAACTAAAGGCAGGAAGGCCAGTTATAAGATGATTGCAGTAGTTGAAGTGAAAGATGATGAAAGCCAGTATCAAACCCAGAATAGATGTGAGTGACAGGATAGGAGAAAAGGAAATATATAGAATTAACAGAAGTTTAGGAGGAGACGTAGATTTTGCAGAAAGAGGATTCACTTTGGGATCGCTTTGTGTTTGAAGTGGCTCTGAACTATCAAAGTGAAGATAACCAGGGGACAATTGTTGATGAGACGAGCCGGAAGTCTGAGTGGTGAATATAGATTTCTTTCTAGATACAGTTATGGGTGTCATGGAGTCATTTACTCCCTCTCATAAGACAAACAGCTGGGGCTTGAGATGTAGGGAGACAAATTAATGAGGAAGAATAGCAAAACAAAGATATCTAAATGTTGTGACAATTGCATCTTGACAGATGTGTTTTCTCACTATTGGTTCACGTTATCTCTTTGTTCTTCTAAATTTCATGTTCTCTGTCTACGCTAATCTGATTCAGGATTTAAATGTCTACTGTATGGAGGCAAGGTAAGTTGTTCTAAATTAGTGTAGCTGGCCAGGTAGAGACCAGTTGAAGAGTATATGCTCTACCCAAGGTGATCACCCACTCCTTATCTCCAGATAACTTTTACCACATGAAAGACATAGACATTAGAAGATGTCTTTGAAGGTAGATGAAGATACCATGTTGCATCCTCTTGGCACTGTTCTTATTTCAGTTATAGAGGACAGATCCATGTGAGCTCTTAGTCATCTTGTGATGACAACACCCCACTTTCATACAAGTGAAGTCTAAAAATGTGAGTAAGTTAACACCCCACAGGGCCACGGTCATCCAATGGGGCTGGGAGCTCATGGGCAAATGCTCCAGCCTCTTGTATTTCTGGTGGATAATTCTAGGAGGCATTCTGTGTGCTTTCCAGAGGTTGGAATGGAATTGAGCCTTCATTGCCTTTAGTAGAAATCTTGATAATTCATCCTTATATTGTAAAATGCAGACAGTCTCCATAGCAGTTTAAAGATGAATCTTGTCTCCTCTGGCTGGAGATCAAATGCACAGCTTCAACAGATGTCCTGTGCTAAAGTCAGGACCATGTTAGAGAAGGAGTAGACATGAACTTGGGACATTTGGGTAGATGTCTGTAAAACTTGAATGCCCAGATTTTCCTGAGCCCTCTAGGGCAATAGTAGATGCAGCCCTTCTCTCTTGTTAGAGAACAACCTCCCTTCTAGAAGAGATCCTTCCTGGGATGGATGCTTCTCTAAATAATGCATTCTTCCAAAATATCCACCTCTCTGCCCTCTCCCCATTGCTTCCATGCCAATAACTAGACCAATAAAATGCCTAAGCAAAGGTAAAGTGAGGGAGTATAATCCCTTTGCAGAGAAGGAAAGCTTACTCAGTAAAAGAGTTTAGGACCTAGCTAATATGTATCAGCAAAAACCTGGGAAATATGTGAGAGAGCAGACCTTGATGGAGTTGGACTCGCTGAGACAGAGCACAGAGCTGTATGAGGGGAATTTATTGACATGAGAGCACTCTCTTGTGATTTAGAATTTAGCATCCTGGTAAGGACAGCTGAAGCTGATCCTATTAAGCTTCTGGAATGATCACTTGAAGCTTGGGCATGATGATAGACTACAATAAGAGAGTTTGGTACGACAGAGTATTATGGAATGAGTAATAAGGCTACAGGAAGTAACAATCCGGAATGGACTACCACTGAGTACTCTCTCCTCAAATGTTTCCCTGCGAGGGCTCAGAGGTCATGCCTTTCACTGGGCAGTTAGGATGTACTAGTGAGGGGACACGAGAAAGACTGAAAAGCCTGGTGGTGGCTGCGTGCCGTGGGCCAAGACATCCTGCCATGGCACTGGGCTCTGGAACTGAGAAGCCAGCTGGCAGCAAATGTAGGATGACAACCAGAGTTCTTTGACTCACAGGCATCTGTCAGGATGGCTGATAAATGATGACGGTCCTAAGGGTGAGATATGTGGGAAGCTGACTAGGGTATTACTTGACTTGTATAATGAGAAATAATTGAGAATGGATGAGCAGAGGCTGACATCAGCCACAGAAATGGAAAATTACAACTTCTTGCTCAGTTTCTACGTAGGAATCAGTTATCAGATTCAGGACCTATTGGTAGCAGAGAATCTGGTTCCCCTTGAAGAAAGACCTTGAAATGCTACCATAGTGGCATTCTATTTGTTTATTCAATGAACTTTCTCTTAATCCTGATCAAAAGAACTGGTAGTGATTTATCAGCATAAAGAGAGAAGAGAAGAATTCCCCAGAGCTTAACTGGAGCTATCTCAATGAACTAACTAACTGGAGTTTTTGCATGAAAAGGCAGAGCTCACAGCGATCTAGGGGAGTAAAACACCATCACGGCCCCTTGGTTAGGTAAACGGTTAGGAGGATGGATAATAAACGCAACCCTGACCCAAGGCCCTCTTATAGTGGATATAGTGGGTCCATGTGTCTGCTCAATCTCTGTCAGTGGGACGAACATACTCCCCTGTTGGTCTGACTCTCATGTCAGTCCCTCATTTATGGAGTAACAGCCATTAAAGTGGGAAAGGCTAAGTGGAAATCTATAAAACATTCCACCCTCCAGCCAAGATCTTATATCAGAAGAAATATCATGTGTTAGGAGGAACTACAGTTGTTAGCTAGTGCATCCGACAGGTCCAAAGGGTGGACTGTACTATGGAACTATGGCATGCCACCATGTTCCACTTTTGATTTTAGTTGCAACTGTGGTAGGAAATTCTGGCTCACGAACCAAGGACGATATCTCACCTCAAACTTGTGCTACATGTCTTTCTCTTTTTAGTTACAGATTCTTCTCTTGTCATGGGACTCCAATCAGCCTATAATCAAACCTGGCTTAGTTTGTGAAAGTGTGCAAAACCATGAGGAATTTAATGCCTCCAAGGGAAGTGGGCACAGTACACAAATGTTGTATTCTCTTGTCCTTCAGGCCGTTAATTCCAGAAAGCACTCTGCTTGCATCCCAGAAATTCCAGTGCAATCAAGCCTCAGATGCTTACAGCCATTATAAGCCTTTTGCCAGCTTTTCCTCCTTGTCTGTTTCATCTTCCTGCTCTTTTACGACTGATTTATGGGATCAACTTCTTCATAAACTACCTACACCAAAGCACTTGTCTTGGTGCCTACTTTCAGAGGAAAGCAGGAGATGACATAGGCCTCTTGAACATGGAAATCTGGATTTCTATGAGAAGCTGCTGATTTGTAAATGAGTGCAACTAATTAATTAAGAAAAATACTGTGTTGGTCCACCATAATGCATCCATTACTCATTCTTGCTCATGCAAACCACCAGTGTGCAAATTTTTTCCATGCAAAGTTATGTAATATCTAGAACCTGAAGTTTTGGTGGCATAAGTGATTAGACTGATGGAGAGAATAAAAAGAATTATGTTCATAGCCTTCTCCCTCCTCTCCAGCAAAGAGGAAGCCAAAATAAAAGGGAAAGTTATTAATTTTAAAATTTATTTTTTAAAATATATTTCCCTGCTCTACTGAGGTATAATTGACAAATAAAAATTGAATATAATTACCATGTACTACGACGTTTCGATATATGTGTGTGTGTGTGTGTGTATATATATATATATATAAATGATTACCATTTGTGGTCATTCACCTATCCATCATCTCACATATTTCGGGTATACAATATAGCACTGTTAACTGTAGCCACCATGCTGCACATTAGATGCCCAACCCAGAACTTGTGCACCTATAACTGAAAGTTCGTACCCTTTAACCAACACCTCCTCATTTCCCTGCGTCCCCAGCCTCGTGTAACCCTCATTCTACTCTCCACTTCTATGAGTTTGACCTTTGTAGATTCCACATAGAATTAAGATCATGGCCTATTTGTCTTGCTGGTGCCTGGCTTATTTTACTCAGCATAATGTCCTTCAGGTTCATCCATGCCATTGCAAAAGGCAAGATTTCCTTTCTTTTGTGGTTGAATAATATTCTAGTGTGTGTGTGTGTGTGTGTGTGTGTGTGTGTAGGAAATATATACTATAATTTATCCATCAATAAACCCACATCTCGGCTACAGTGAGTACTGTTGTAATGAACACGAGCGTGCAGATATCTTTTTGAAACACCAATTTTATTTCCTTTGGATATATGCATATAAGTGGGATTGCTGGATCATATGGTAGTTCTATTTTTAATATTTTCAGGAAACTTCATTTTCTTTTCCATAATGGCTACACCAATCTACATTTCCACCAACAGTACACAAGGGCTCCCTTTTCTCCACATCCTTGCCAACACTTATCTCTTGCCTTTTTGTTAATAACCATTCTAACAGGTGTGAGGTGGTATCTCACTGGGATTTGATTTCCATTTCCCTGATGATGAGTAGTGATATTGAGCACCTTTTCATGCAGCTGTTGGCCATCTGCATGTCTTGTTTGGAAAAAATGTATTTTCATTTCTTTGTCAATTTTTTTTTTGTCATGGAGTTTTATGAGTTCCTTATATATTTTGGATATTAACCCCTTATCACATATATGGTTTACAAATATTTCTCCCATTCTGTAGGTTGCCTTTTCATTTTGTTGATGGTTTCCTTTGCTATACAGAAGTTTTTTAGTTTGACATCCCCACGTAATTATTTTTGTTTTTGTTCTTGTGCTTTTGGTGTCATATCAAAACTTTTGGTGTCATATCAAAAAAAACATTGTCAAAAAGCTTTTTATTTATGTTTTCTTCCAAGAACTTTATAGTTTGGGGTCTTACATTTAAGTTTTTAATCCATTTTGAGTTAAATGAGTTGATTTTTGTGAATGGTGTAAGATAGGGGTCCAATTTAATTCTTTTGCATATAGATGTCCAGTTTTCCCAACACCATTTATTGACGAGACTATCCTCCCCCCTTGCACTCTTGTAAAATTAGCTGACTGTGTTTACGTATAGATTTATTTATGAGGTCTCAATATTGTTCCATTAGTCTATGTGTCTGCTTCGATGCCAGGATAGTACTATTTTGGTTACTATAGCTTTATAACATCTTTTGAAATCAGGAGGTGATACCTCCAGCTTTGCCCTTCTTTCTCAAGATTGCATTGGCTATTGGGGAGTGTTTTGTGGCTCAATATGAATTTTAGGATTTTTTTCCTTCTATTTCTGTGAAGACTACCATTGGAATTTTGATAGAGATTCCATTGAATCTATATAACACTTTGGGTAGTACGGACACTTTATTTTAATTTTAATTCTTCTGATTAATGAACATGAGATATATTTCCATTTGTTTGTGTCTTTTTCAATTTCTTTCATCAATGTTTTATAGTTTCAGTGTATAGATCTCTTACCTCCTTGGTTAAATTTATCCCTAAGTATTTTATTATTTTTGATGCTATTGTAAATGGGATTTTCCTTATTTCCTTTTCAGATAGTTCATTGTTAGTGTACAGAAAATCACTAATTTTTGTATGTTGATTTTGTATCCTGCAACTTTACTGAATTCCTTTATTAGTTCTAACAGTTTTTTGATGAAGTCTTTAGGGTTTCCTCTGTATACTCATGTATACTGCATGTGAACTGCAAACAGAGATAATTCTACTTCTTCCTTTCCAATTTGCATATCTTTTATTTCTTTAACTTGCTTAATTCCTCTGACTAGGACTTCCAATATCATACTGAATAGATGTGGTGAGAGTGGACACAACTGTCTTGTTCTTAATATTACAGGAAAAGCTCTGAGCTTTTCACCATTGAGTATGATGTTAGCTGTGGGTTTATATAATACTGCATGGCCCTTATTATATTGAGGTACATTCCTGCTATACTCAACTTGTTGAGAATTTTTATCATGAGGGGATGTTGGATTTTATCAAAGGCTTTTCCTGCATCTATTGAGATGATCAAGTAATTTTAATCCTTCATTCTGTTCATGTGGTGTATCACATTTATTGGTTTGCTTATATTGAACCATCCTTGTATTGCAAGGGTAAACCCTACTTGATGATGGTAATTGATCTTTTTAATGGGCTGTTGAATTTGGTTTGCTTGTATTTTGCTGAGAATTTTTTCATGCAGTTCATCAGGGATATCGGCCTAAAATATTCTTTGCTTATAGTGTTCTTATCTGGTTTCAGTATCAGGGTAATGCTGGCTTTGTAAAATGAGTTTGGAAGTGTTTCTTCCCTTTCAACTTTTTGGAAAGAGTTTGAGAAACGTTAGCATTAATTCTCCTTTAAATGTTTGGTAGTATTTACCAGTGAAGCCATCAGATCCTGGGATATTCTTTGTCGGGAGGTTTTTGATTGTTAATTCAATCTACTTAATAATTATTAGTATGTTCAGATTTTCTATTTCTTCATGATTTAGTCTTGGTAGTTTGTATGTTTCAAAGAATTTATCCATTTCTTCTAGGTTATACAATTTGTTGGCACACAATTGCTCATAGTAGTATCTTATGATCCATTGTATTTCTGTGTTATGGATTATAATATCTCCCTTTCATTTATAATTTTATTTATTTGAGTTCTCTCCTTGCTTTTCTTGGTTAATCTAGCTAAAGGCTTGTTAATTTTGTTGATCTTTTCAAAAAACAAAATCTTAGTTTCATTGCTCTTTCCCATTGCTTTTCTAAGTCTCTATTTTATCATTTCTGTTCTAATCTTCATAATTTTCTTCCTGATACCTTTGGGCTTAGTTTGTTCTTCTTTGTCTAGATCCTAAAATGTAAAATTGGGTTGTTTATTTGAGATCTTTCATTTTTCTTAATGTAGGCATTTATAGCTATAAACTTCCCTCTTAGAACAGTTTTTGTTGCATCTAGTAAGTGTTGGTATATTGTGTTTCCATTTTAATTTGTTTCAAGGTATTTTGATTTTGATTTCTTCTTTAACCCCAAGAGTGTGTTGCTTGATTTCCACTTATTTGTGAATATTTCAACTTTGCTTATGTCATTCATTTACAGTTTCATAGCATTGTGATTAGAAAAGTTACTTGATATAATTTCAATCTTTTTGAATTTTTAAAGACTTGTTTTGTGGCCTAACATATGATCTATCCTGGAGAATACCTGTGTGTGCCTAAGAAGAAGGCGTATTCTGCTACCGCAGGAGGGAATGTTCCGTATAGGACTGTGAGGTACATTTGGTCCATAGTGTTGCTCAAACCTGTTGTTTCTTCATTGATTTTGTGGATGATTTATCATGGTTGGGAGTAAGGTATTAAAGTCCCCTACTATTATTGTATCGCTGTCTAATTCTCCTTTCAGTTCCATTAGCATTTGCTTTATATATTTAGGTGCTTCAATGTTGGGTGCATAAATATTTATAATTGTTGTATCTTCTTGATGAGTTTACTCAAAATGGTATGTTTTTTTAGGTCAACATATTAAGCATGACTTGGCACTGTGCATAGAAGAGGGACCATTCAATTTTTGTCTGATTTCAATAGTACACATACAACAAAATGTGAATTAGTGCACAATGACATCTCCCACAGCCTGAAGCCCTAGTGTTCCCTGGGCTTGTATGCAAACATTGGTATTGGGGTGGGCATCTCGTCCACGGGGGGCCGGGGGGGCGGTCTGGGTCTGGCCCCGGAGACCGAGCCACTCAGCTGATCATCAGAATCTCAGGCCATGGCTACTCGAGAGAGTAAATGCATGTAGCTGATGCCTGGGTTTTCAATGCCCATGTCCCCTAGGAGAGTCCTGCTTAGTCATGTGTATCTATGCATGCAACCTTGGTTACCCAGGAAACCAAGGCCAAGTGAGTCTGGATGCTTTTTCTATGGCCATTGTGTTTAGCAGCAGAGATGTTGCCAGAGCAGCTCAGTTATGAGCATCTTGGAGATGAGGGATTCACGTAGATTCCTTCAAGGATGTGTGTGACAAGTGTGATCGGGGCAATTTGTGATGGCGAACACCACTGAACATGGGAGCAAATTGCTATTACTCTGAAGGTCTTGTGTCTGGTTTACAAAATGAAGTAAGCATTCATTCATTCAAAGATTTATTAAGTGCCTACTATGTGACAGGCAGGGTGCTAGAATCTGGAGGTAAAATGGCAGATAAGACAGACAATGACCCTAATCTCAAGACTTTATATTCTTTGGGGAAAGACAGATGTTAATTAATCTAACAAATAAATAAACAATAAGTTCAGTTACTAATAGGAGCTATAAAGAAAATAGAATGTGGAAGAAGGTGGCTGGCATGTTTATAAGGTTGAAAGGGAAGCCACTTTATGAAGGAAATGCAGGGAGAACTTCCCTGAACTGACACTAGATCAAGAAGATCTCAGTGCCACTGGGGAGCTGACCAGAAGAGCTGACCACAAGACCACAAGACCACAAGAGCACCTACAGGGACAGCTTTCCAGACAGAGGGGGTGTACAAGACCTCAAGGCAGCAGCGGGGACCCCAAAGTGTCAGGAGGTCTCTGCCACTTTAAACTGAGGCCAGGAAAGCCTTTGTAAATAGAGAGAAACTGGAACATTAGATGAATATGATGGAAAGATCCCTGGGCCAGAGAGAAAAACTATTGGATCCTGGTGCTGTGTCTGTCCTCTGTCATCTGGGTGACCTTTAGTGTGTCACTCTTTTTGGACCTCAGTTTCTTGATCTAGAAATGAGAGTGCTGAAATAATTCAGTGGTTTCCTTTTGTATTTTCAGCTACTGTGCCTTTTGTTTAGCGGAAATTCATCTGGTAGTTAACATATAAACCAATGGGGATATGGAGCACAGCTAGCAAACCCCAGATGAAATGATGCTGGAAGACCCCTCCCTTTCCCCACCAGCCTGGAAATTCTAGATTCCCAGGGTCCAGGCCCCTTTGCTGATCTCTTGGATCCCAAAGTGGCCCTGTTTGTTTTTTCAGTCCCTTCATGTCCAAGTGCGAGCCCCAGAGCTTGCCCAGTTGGGTACGGCCAGCTTGCCTGTGTGCTGGCAGAGCAGTGTCTGGGAAGCATAAGATCTGCTAAGCCAAGGCCAAAGGGCTCCTCTCAGCCCAAAGCCCAGGCCCAGGAGAGAACTCAGAGGGGTTATGCCTCTTCCGAGAGACCGCAGTCATGCAGTCTGCGGGGCCCAGCGTGGCAGGCGGGCAGGACCCCGGCCGCAGAGTCGTCTCCTGGATGAAACCCTGGAACGTGGGCAGCGTGCTAGGAGCCAGGAGCCCCTCCCTGAGCCGCATGGAGGGCACGCACGGCTGGCGAGTGATCTTCCATTGGACGCTCCGCTCCGGGATGGCAGAAGCGGGGAGAGGCCTCTCACAGCTCCGGGCCTGCCACCCTCCCGCCCCACCACGCTCTGTTCTCCGAGCTGGCCGGCGTCGGCCCAAGGAGAAGGCAGCGCAGGCTGCAGGTAAGCACAAGCGCCCGGGAGAACCCTCCACATCCTCCGAGGACCGCCCGCTCCTAGGGCAGTGACGAGGAGCCCATTAAATGTCTCAGCGTGAAATAGCGTGTAACTGCATTTGGAATTAGTTCCTCTGAGCACGGTGGGGGGGAGATCTGATTATGTAAATAATGCATAAATCCCCAACGTAAAAGGTAAACTTTCATCAGCCTCAGTAACTCGAGCTGAGCTTTGGGCTTGGGATGTGAAGAGAAGGCCGATTTCTTTGACTAAAGGGGTTTGTTGATTTTTTAAATTGCTGTTGAGGGAGGCAGCGTGAGGTGGTGCAGGGTGAGAAAAAGCATTGGAGAGGGTGGCCCTGGATCCCACCCCTGGCCTAGCACTTTGTGATCGCAGATGAACCCTTTATTTTTGCAGGCCTCAGTTTCCATATCTGATCATACAGGCCACTAAGCCTCAGTTTTCCACCTTCACAGGATATGATGAAGACAGAACGAGACAAGGATGTGGAGCGGCGCTACTCAAGGTGTGGCACCATTCTGCTGGCTGCTAGTCACCAGCAGGGCAGTTGCGGAAAGTAAGAGTAAGTGCTTAGAAATGTTTATAGCAATTTGATATTGTGGTGACACCCAAGCTTGTATCCAGGGGACTCACTTCACTCAATAGATCACAAGCAATTTGGGTGCTGTCGAATTCACATGATGAGCGGAGCCTGGCATGAGCAGCACACAGCTGGTCCGAGACAGCTCAGGAAGGAAACCAACAAAACAATAACAAAAACTGGTCCTTCATCACAAAGGCTGTGAGAAGCACTGGTAAGTCCCCACAAAGGGTAACCTGCAACTGAATGAGGTGTGGGGTGAAGAGAGAAGAAATGACAGGAGGGAGAGCCAGTCCTGGCTGGGCTGCCTACTGGCTCTGTGACCTTGGCTAAGTCACCCTCCTCTCTGGGGCCCCGGTCCCCTATATAAGCTCACCTGAGGCTTTCTCTTTTTGCCCAGGATGCTTGTATAAGACAAGGAGAAAAACAGAATTCCTGTTAATGAAAGTGACGAAAATTGGCTGATGAGTTAGTCATGGGGTTGGGAGATGTGGTCGATTGCAAAAGGGGCCACGGTCTTGTTTTCCTCCCTGTATTCATGTCCTTTGCAATATGATTTGATAGCTCATTCCATCGAGATGTAGAATCCACTCTTTCCTTTGAATATAGGACGGCCTTGTGGCTGTGCTGCAGAAGTGACAGTGTGCCAGTGCTGAGCCTAGGCCCCCAGAGGCTTCCTGTTGCCCACGTGGATACCCGCCCAGGTGCAGTGGGAACCAGCCATGAGCTGCCACACTTGAGGCCGTCCCAGACCCACCAGCCCTCGGGCAACGTGGCAGCTAAGTGCAGGTTGGTGAGAGCCCTGCTGAGACCAGAAGAGCCGCCCAGCTTAGCCTGGTTCAAACTGCTGGCCCAAAGCGTTGCTGTTGGCGCCGTGACGATTTGGGCGCTTTGTTGTGCAGCAGAAGCCAGTAGATCCAGGAGTAAAACGTGATGCTGGTCGTTACTGGGCTTGTTGATTGGGCACCAGGCACAGTGACGACAGAGCCAGTTCGAGCTGATCGTCCTTGTGGCTCTTCTGCACTCCTCTCTCCCCTTCCAGTTCCAAAGTGGCTTCAGTGTCCTAATCCTGCTCAAGGGTCCCACCTTCAGGGTGTGGCTGCCACCACCACAGACCAGTAGCCCCTCAGCGTTCTAGACAGTGGGACTCTTTGAGAACCTGTTGAAAGCTAAGACTCGACGTCTCCGGCAGAACGCACGTCTCCACGTTTCCGTATGCTTCGTGTGTACTTTTCAGACTCGGGGTCCAACTGCAAACTCCTCTGCCCAGGTTAAGGGTTCTAGGTATAGACCCTAGCCTCTCTCCAACTCCTCTCAAATCACTCTTCTTGTGCTCCCCGTTGAAATTTCCCAGTCCACTCTCTTAGCTCCTAAGGGTCTTGCTAACTTTATCAATTGATTGACAAGAGACAATGTTAGAACATCAATCCATTAAAAATGTAGAGCCCTTGGAAATGACCTCTAAAACACTCTTGTGCAAGTATGTGAAGTCTGTGGGCAGGACCTGTCACCCTTATTTTTCTGGGGAGGAGACTGAGCCTCACTCCAAGTGTGTTACTGTCCACGGTTGCTCAGTCAGTGACGGGTGGCTTCTGGATCCCTGGTGCCATTCCATGCTACTTCGCTTTACTTTGCTTTTCAGAGACACGGCATTTAATAGTAGCAAATCCAGATGCAGAAGGCTTATTCTGTGCGGGGAGCATCAGGAAGGCCTCTGTGGCTGTACGGAGGGCAGGAAAAGGTGGTAGGAGCTGGGCTGAGAGGTTGGAATGCCTGACAGATGTAGGCTCTTCCCTTGGGAAGCCCACGCTCCCGGAGCACGAGCAGAGGAGACTGCCTGTCATATTTTAAGTTCACCCTCGCTTAAGAAAATTCCATCATTAATTGCATCATACTACATATATCCTCCTTTCCTGCCTCTTCCCCAAATAGGAAAGAATCTCAGAGTCTTTCACACCATCCAAACTTAGAATGATTTACACTTCATCTTAAACATGCCAGCCTATACCTTTCACAACAAAACACAACTTGTTGAATTTTATTTTTAAAACAACCAAGAGAAGATGAGTCTGACTTAGAGTTTCATGTTCTTTGAGCCAATTCAAGAAACATTTACTGAAAACCTACAAGGTGCAACATTCTGTCCTAGGACCCAAGATTGGTGAGCATGAGAGAGAATTTAAAGTTGAATTAAATGTTTTGAATCCTCAGGAAATATTAAGGGGGGTGTGTGTGTAAGAGCCATTTCTCTCACCTTGTAGCCTCTTTTTCAACCCTCAGGGAAGAACTCAAAGTTCTTTTTTCTCTGCCTTTTCCCACCCCAGAAGGAAACATTTTCTCATTTTTATTGATTCTCCATTGCAATAAGATGTAAAATTCATCAATAAGATGTAAAATTCATTCTACTGTGTAGAATACACAGTACATTGTGATTTAGCTATTAGGTCATCAAATATTAAATGTCCGATTTCCTTAAGTACTAAGTTTGATAGTTGATACCTCTGACATTTTCACTTTGATACTTTTGTTTTATTTTTGTTGTGAAGGTACATCCTCATTCTTTCAAACACATGGTTTTGGGCTTGTGATTATCTTTCAAATTGTTTTTAGAGCAATTTTGTGAAACCATGGATAAATCAAAAATTCGTGTTATTTTATTAATATGAGTTCTGTCATGGAAACAATGCTGCACAGACAGCTCAAAATATCAGCAAAGTGTTTGGGAAGGATGTGGCTAATGAACACATAGTATGTTGATGATTCTGTTGATTTCAATCTTGAAAATGAGCCATGTGGGCGACCTGACATCAAGGTGGATAATGATGAACTGAAAGCTAAGTGGAAGTAAATCCGTCTCAACCTACACATGATTAGCAGCAAGTTTGACATTACTATTCCAACAATATTGGGCCATTTGAAACAAATGGGCAAGGTAAAGAAGCTGGATAGATGGGTTCCACATGAGTTAAATGAGGGTCAGAAGAGAAATCTTCTCGAAGCTTGCCTTTCTTTGCTGTCATGATATAAAGGTGAACCATTTCTACATGGTATTGTTATGTGTGATGAAAAATAGATTATTTTTGGCATTGCAAGCATTCAGTATTATGGTTGGATGAAGACAAGTTGCTGAAACACAGTCCAAAACCAAAAAAGATAATGGCGTCTGTTTGGTGGTCCAGTGCTGGTATTATCCACTACAGCTTCATGAAACCTGGTCAACTGATTACAGTGGACATCTACTGCAACCAGTTGGATGAAATAGTGAGGATGCTTGTGATTAAGCAGCTGAGATTTGTCAATAGAGACAGGCCAATCCTCTTGCAAGACAGTGCTCAACCACATGTCGAACAAACAACGCTGCTCAAACTACAGAGGCTGGACTTGGAAACTCTGTCATCCACCATATTCACCAGACCTTGCACCAACTGACCAACACTTCTTCCAGGCTTTGGACCATTTCTTGCAAGAAAAAATATTCAATTCTCAACAAGCTGTGGAAAATGTCTCTACATTTTCATTGCTACTGGCTCTCCAGGCTTCTTCGCTGCTGGCATAGACAAGCTACCGTTAGGATGGCAAACTGTGTCAATAGTTTAGGTGCATACTTTGATTAATTGTACTGCTTGTGGTTTGAGATATAATAAACTAAACTTTTGATTCATATTGAATGACCTATATTAGCTTTTCTTTTCTTCTCCTTTCTGTCTTTGTCATTCATCTGTGATGTCCCTGAAGGGGGAGGGTTATCTCTCTTCTGTGTGCCATTCCCCTACTCCAGCTTCTGAATATCCAACACCAGGCCAGGAAATACATATTGAATTGAACTGAATGCCACAAAACACACAGAAAATGCTAATTGTCTAAAGAGAAGTGCAGGCAAGGGTCTTCAGAGGTGTGTAGAAGAGCCTAGTCATGTCACATGACTGTTGTTCCTCTTCAGGACACAAATGACTACTTCACTAATGGGAAAAACTAATCTTAGGCACTTAGTACAGCATTAGAAATGTAGCAACTACTTAAAGCATTGAGCTATTATTATTAGTCTTGGTGCTGTCATTATAATAATATTACACCTTCAAGTTAGAACATATCTATGGAAAGGGACTCTGACTCCCTTGCAGACACCCTCCCCAATTTAAGTGGTTCAGAGAGCTTCTGGCCCATTCCCTCACTTAAACAGAGAAGTTCTTTTTTCCTTCTTTATCCAAGGAAGATGGACTGCAGAATATCCGTGCCCTAGAATTGTCTCTGACTGGCTTGAGAGCCACAGGACTCAATAAGCATGTTTCTTTCCTCTAGGATTCAAGGTAACAGAGCACACGTCTGTACTGTTACCATGGCTCCATTGGTTTGTTTGGCTTTCTGTGAGAGCATTTCCAACCTCAGACCCTTGTTTTATTTAAAAATTGCCTGTTATCTACCGAGGAGCTAGAGAAGAGGGCATGGCTGGTCACCGAGAGTCTCAGCGAACGGAAGTAAACAGGCTAGGGGACACCAATCTGAGGCTCACACACACACAGCTCATGCCGTGCACACCAGCGCCAACCTCACAGATCACTGATTTCTTACGGGCTACCCAGTCGATACACAGGTCTGTTTCAAGTGAGGGCCAAAGCTGAGATTTATTTCTTACAGAAATGGATGAATGGTGTCTGAGTTAAGAATCTTTTGATTGAAAGTAACATAAACCAACTCAAACCAGCTCAAACAGAAAAGGGAATTTGCTTGAAGGAGAGCATGGAACCCTACAAAGACAGAATAAGGTGTCTCTAGGAAAGGCAGGGCGCCGCCGGGGCCCCTGAATACTGCTGTTTTGGTCCCTCAATATTCACTTCACTTTCTAACGTCATGCCAGTTTCCCTTTGAAAAGTATCATTTCCCTTTTGAATACAGCCTTGTGTAATTACAAACAGGGATCCTATACTGCCCCAGTGAAGGGAAAGTCACTTCACTCAAGACAGGCTGATCACATGCTCACTCCCCGGAGTTGGAGCCTTGATCAGAAATTTAAAGAGATTCAGAACGCCTGGGACCCATCTCTTCGGGCTGGGGTGCCCAGACTCGCTGGTCTCTGCATCTCTTTTAGACTATTCCTAAAGTTACTATTTCTTAAAGCCTGAGGGTTGCCTGGGCTTTGTGCCTATCTAGGTTTTTCATTTTCCCAACAATTCTCTGAGGTACCCATATTCTAATAAATACCCATTTTGATAAATAACCAAAGTCAGTCTCTTTTGCTGGCAACAAAAGGACTCTGACCGACACATTGGCCACCCCTCTAGAAAGCTGCCACTGACTTGGGTCGGCTACCACTCTCACTTTCTGTAGCTTACAAACAGAATTTTCCAGGAGAACCTGGCACATTTGGGGTTCGCTGGAGCCAACCAGCTGTACCTCAGGGCAGCGTCAAATATTAGGAACATGTCTTCCAGAGGACAATCAGATAATCGCTGTGGGGAAAGGCAGTTCCCAGAAAAGAATAAAGGACTAGTGGACTGGACCAACGCTTCCTACAAGGACAGGGACTGCAAACAGAAGACCTCTGATGGCCAGGAAGTACGGCATGTCGTGTTGAAGCAAACCTATTACCGGGAACAGGGTACGAGCACGTGACGTCATAAGCTAGACACTGGTTAGATCTAAAGAAAGGTGGTTGGTCACGAACCCCACATTTCGAGCAGCAGCACAGGCTGGGGTCAAAGCACTCCAGAGGCCCAGGCCATAGCTTTCAACGGAAAGGACTGCTGGGCCTTCAGTCTGTCTCAATAGCAAGCCCAGCCTTTCAGAGTCCGCACAGGAGCACTATCTGATAAAATATGTGATTTTCCAGGATTGAACTCCAGAACTCGGGTCTCCTTTTTTCTAAAGCTGTTTCTTCCCCACTCTCATCTGCAACCAGTGCTATGTAACAGACATGCACTATCTAGATATAGTATTTGGTGTAATTCTCTACTTCCCTTAGACAAAAATAGTCACCACTTATTTTCTTCTAGTGGTACTGATTTTCTCAGTCATTGGTTGGGCCATTAAAAGAAGGAATCTTGCAAAACCCCAAATCATAAGTATGTTTACCTTCTCTGGTCTGTTTTACCCAAATATTTGTTCTCACTCTCTGACAAATAAAGTTTCGCTGTATGCTTGACTTGCACATCTTTAAGAGGCTGTTTCCAATACTGTTGGAATCAAAGGCCACAGAAGCAGCTAATCAGAAGTAGAAGCTCCATTTGCTTTTGAAAGAAATGTTCAGGCATCCTTTTTCAGCTTGTTGGAACTGAAAATTTCAACCCCTCCTATTTTACCAGGTAAAAACAGACAGCATGCAAAAGTACAATCTTGAGGTCATTTTTACTTTTCTCACCTTTTCCAAAGGATGTTAAGTCAATCTGAGCTCACATGGTGGGCTGGTGGTTTCAGGGGTCAACACTGTAGGAACCCCACTGTCTGCACTGCTAGTGGTCCTGACCAGGCAGCAGTGCTCTGTTCTGTTTTGTGCCTGAACTGCATGGTAACTTGTATAAAATCCTTTAAAGGAACATTTCTCAGCTAAAACTCTCCATATTTAAAAACTGAATCAAGTAACCAACGCTATTTTGTACCTAGTCCTGTGCAGTGTGGGGAGACGACGGAGATGCGGTCCCTGGACTCGGAAAGCAATCATCTGTAGACTGTTTGCTGCCACCAGGCCCTGTGCTTTAACCCCATGTCAGCACTGTGGCGGGGCCCAACGATCCTGTTTTACTGGTGAGGAAACTGAGGCTCACAGAGGTCCACGTGACCAGTGGTTACTAGAACTGGGACTTGAACATAGTGCTGACTAATGGCAAAGTCCATGATTCTCACTAAGCACGTGAGACGACTGGGAAGGACGTTGTGGCAAGTGGGTGGGTCAGAACAGAGCGCTGGGCGGGTGGGGAGGGAGAGACCAGGCTGGTCTACACCAATAAAAGAAGACTTCCTGGAGGAGCTACAGATTTCTGGGTCTTTGAAATGTGTTTTGAAAAAGGACTAATTTAACTGACAACCTTTAAAAATAAGATTCACCAAAAAATATAGATTTATATCTTTGTTCATTTAGGCTGCTGTAACAAAACACTGAGTAACATATAAACAACGGAAATTTATTTCTCATGGTTCTAGAGGCTGGGACATCCAAGATCAAGGCACCCGTGGTGTGCAGGGAGGGTTTGCTCCCTGGTACGCTGCCTCTAGCTGTGTACTCACCTGGCGGAAGGGACAAGGCAGTCTCTGGGGCCTCTTTTATAAGGCCATTAATCCTATTCAAGAGGGCTCTGTCCTCCGGTCCTAATCGCCTCCCAAAGGCCCAGTTCCTAACACCATCATCTTGGGGTTAGAATTTTCACATGAATTTTGGGGCTAAAACAAAATTCAGTCCATAGCAGTCTTTAAAAAAAAAAAGCAAAATCACCTCTGGGGTCTCAGAGCGCCCCTTCTGTGTGGCGAGGAGCGGTTACACTGAGCAGGAGCTCCCTCCTTTAAATGGGACGCCCACTTTTCAGTTGGCCACCTCAGCGTCTGCCCCTGGGGCTACTTCACACACAGGCAATTCCTGCCTGGCTCCCATAGGCTTTAGAGTTTGGGGCCTTCTGACACGTAAGGGGGAATCTCAGGGTTTCCTTTATATTCTTTCCTCCCCAAAAGGAAGGCCCAAGATTGGCCCAAGATTGAAGTGGCCCAAGATTGAAGGACAATGTTTGAGCCAGAGCGTCTGGAAGTGCTATGGTTTGAGTACACGTGTCCCATTAAAATTCATATGTTGGGTCTTCAACCCCAAGGCAATGGTATTAAGGGGTATTTTCTCTTTTAATTCCCACAACGACACTGTGAGGCAGGTACTGTCGTCCACATCTACAAATGGAGGAACTGAGGCTCAGAGAGATTAAGCTACTAGGCTAAGAGACATAGCTGGAAAGTGACAGAGCTGAGACCTGACCCAGCTCTCTGGGTCCAAAGCTCATGTCCTTCACAATGGTGGCAGTGTCACTCAAAGTGTGTGGGCCACAGGTTCCCTGCATCAGAATTACCTGCAATAGCCACTCTGTAAAAATACAGACTCCCAGGCCCCACCCTGGGTGGGAAACTCGTAGATTCACTGGGGTTCTGTGACGCTCACTGAAGTTTGAGGTCCCCCAGCTGCCTGGGCCTTCTTCCTCCCAGGCTCCCTCTGCCCAGACAGCACTTTTGTGTGTTTGAGAGGTCAGCCCGGCTCCCTGCTCCACTGCAGCCACGCCCTGCAGGCTGGGGCATCACTGGAGTCATTTCATGAGATCAGATGGAATCTTCAAGATCATGACCTTCATCTCCTTACTTTCTAGGAGATGAGGAAGCTGAGGCTCAGGGAGGATGATGACTTGACCCAGGGCGCACGACAGCCCTGTACTCTGCTTCTCCAGCCCACATGGTCTCCCTGGGCAAGGGTCCCTTGCTCCCCTTGGCCCTTCCTTTCTCCTGTTTCCAGGAGGAGGTGCCTTTTCTCACCGCAGCAAGATGGCCTGAGCCTTGCTTCTCTTTGAGGTTGGCGTTTACAGAGACAGGGAAGAACGTTCCCAACCGGATGACTTCAACAGCGTTCGGAAAGGCACATGGCCTGTCTGGCACTCAGGGCAGAAAGCTGTCGCCTCATGGGCATGCAGCCACAGCATTCGCACTGGGCTGCTGCACACAAGCAGGCCCCTTCTCCGCCTGCAAATCGGGAACTCACCCCATGCGAGCCTTGTGCTCTTGGCAGCCCCTGCCTCGAACCTCTAAAACCAACCAAAATCTGTAGGTGCCGCTTTCTCCTGCTTTGTGGTTGTTTATTCCTCCTCCGTCTCTCTCACTTTTACAGCTGCCTTCAAAACAGAAAGAAGCCTCTATTCGGCTCTGACAGCAAGATTTCCCTGCACAGTTTTTGCCTGTGTTTTGCGTGTGTCACAGTTCAATAGACTCAAATGCCAGGCCTCCATCACAGCTGCAGACCTGGATTGCCCAAACTGTCCTGGCCCAGCTGAGCTTGTCTGCTTGAGCTCTGATGCTGAGAGATGTCACAGTGGGGAGGGACCAGGCGCCCCTGTCAGCACGCAAGGGAGTGGGGCCGTGACAGCTCATTCAGGCACTCTCCAGGAATGCCCCACCACTGGAACTCATTCCTGTCTGGGGCTGTTGCAGCCGCAGGTAAAGTTTGTCACAGGGCAGGCACTGGGGGAGAGAGGCATCCCTAGGGCCTATGGCAACTAAGCCCCATGAGTCAGTTTGCCAGGAAATCCTCCAGGAAAAGGGGCACCCACAGGAGCTTCCTGAACCCCGGTCTCGGCTGTGACCCTCACTATCAGTGTGTCCTTTGGGCTGTTGCTTAGCTTATCAGGGCCTCAGTTTCCATAGCCCTGAAGCAGTTCCCTCTTCTCAGCCGTAGCCCGAGAAGTGAATAAAGCAGACTCGAAAGTGCTTTGGAAAGCGCAGTGTGCTCTGAGTGGGAGTGCCCATTCCTATCCAGCCAAAACGTGGGAGACGGGTGCTTTCTCAAGTCCCTGTCCCTTCACTGTATCTCTGTGCAAAAATGAGTGTGGAGCTGTGCTGTTTGCAGAACAATTCCCACTTACGAATGCACTGTGAAAGTTAAAATTATAGGGAGAGGTGGAAGAAAAGAGAACTAGGCTGTTGTTAAATTATTCACAAACGTTCCGTTCATCAACTGCCTTTCAGTAATCCTCACCTCCCTCTGAGCCAGGCCTAAACCCCCCTCCCCGCAAAAACCCCAACAGGAAGATCCAGGACTTGGAGGGGAAGCACCGCGTGAGTGGTGTGAGCTGCCTGTCTTCCCTCCTTGGTGGGGATATGGGTGTGCCCGCCAGCTGGGACTGAGATTTCTGCTCAGATTCTACTGGAACCCTGGTGCTCAGTGTGGTGTCAGGGCTGGGATCTGAGGTTGGCTTTCCTTCTCAGGAAATGGCTTTGCATATGTCTAGGGGCAGCATTACAAAGTGGGTATGCCCAAGAACCACGTCTTTCTGCCAACATACCTGCCACCTTTCTGACGCCCAACACTGAGGGTAGAGTGCCCTAGGCCTGGCCTTCAGGGACAGGCTGATGATGAAAACAAGTGCGTCTGGATGGGTGGGGTTTGCTCTGCATCAGAGGGTGCTCCTTGCAGTACGAGTGGCTATCACTCAGCTCCAGCCCCTGGTTGCCAGGGCAACACAGGCAGATTCAGAGCTGGTAGGCTGCCTGATGTTTCAAGAAACAGCTAGAAGGTGAATTATGACGTGAAAGTAGCCAAACTTCTAAAAATCAAAAAGTATTTGTGTGGGCTGTTTGCAGCTTTTGATTAGCTGGGGAAGCGGGGGAGGGATCCAAAAGGACAGGTATGAAGATGTCCCATTAATTTCCTTTTCCTGCCTTTGAGCTGACCTGATCCCTTGACCAAGCAGGTCGCCTTCAGCACAGACTGTCCCTCCCTTCTTCCCCAGACTACCTCTTCTAGCAGAAACTCCTCACTCCCTTCTCATAGCAGCACCCTTGATTAGAGCATCTGTGTGCCCAGAAGTTGCCCCCTACACTGGCACAAGATACACAGGCAGCCCCCACCCCGAATGTTAGCTGCAACATGGAAGTTAACATGAATCATGCTGGTGTTTGGGGACAGGGGGGCATTGCCATGATTTTCAACGGCTTCCTGACCTGGTTTGTGGCACTGCATGCTACCTGCATCCTCTCAATGGTAAGGAAACTATCCATGCTTTGCACAGAGAAAAATTTGAAGAGAGGAAAAAAGCAATTTGCACAGTTTTAGTGATTCTGCTCAGGAGTGAATGAGCCAGAACGAGGGCACGCATGTGGGGCTCCTTGGTCACCTGCATTCCCGCATGCCTCTTGCCTCTAGGAGCTGGGGCGTGGTGTTAAACTACTAGTGGTCTTAAACTGGGGCTGTGAGGTGCTGGTCTCCATTCTGTGCTCATCCCCACACGCCACTGAGCGCTGGCTTAATTGGTGATTTAAGCAACGTTCTAAGAATTATTCGCACTTGCTTAATGTTTGTTTCCAGAACCCAACATCTGGGGAGAGAACCCCACCCTGAAAGCGGAAGCGAAGTTTAGACACCGTTTAGCATGTAGAGCTGATGCAAACATGCATGACAGCACCCTCACATCACTTGGGTCACAAGAAATGCTCGGTCATTCGGGAAGGGCAGAGGCTCTGTGAGGGCCCTGGGGACCGGGGTGTCACAATGCCCTGAGCGCGCGCGGCTGTGGGACTAGAACTGCGCTGCAGTTCCTGTCAGCGTTTGCCAAAATCACGGGCTTGAGCATCACCTGCCAAGTGTGCCAGTGGGAGCTTAAAGACCAATATCCTGTCACTTCATCTCTCTGCTCTGCTCTTTGTCCCTCCCGCTCCTGGGAGTACGCGAGCACAGATGGAGCCAAGGGCCCGCTCCTTCCTTCCTCCTTCCTTCCCTGGAGCCACTTGGTGAAGCTGTTCTGCATCTTGCTCTTGCGTGTTTCTCACACTTTGCTCGCTGACACTCACACACCGCCGCTGCGTGTCTGCGGGCCGCGCATTGGCGTCCAGCTGCCCGCGCTGCTCTGCGCCAGCCCTGCTGCTGCGTTTTCTCTGCTGTGAGCACGTCTCGCCTGGTTCCTGATCAGCTGGAGTCTCCAGCTTTCAGAAGGCCCCTGGGATGGCCCAGCTCTCCCCGAGCCCCTGCCATCTGGACCTGCTCGGTGCCCACCGCCCGTGCAGCCTGCGTCCCCAGCTGCAGCAGAGCCTCTCGGGGGCAGCCGCTGAGACCCGTCCACCCCTACCCCGCCCACAGCACGTGCCCAGACGGCGTGAGCGGCGCCCTCTCCCCCGCCCAGGCCTGCGGCGGGCACAGCTGAGCTCTCGCCCTCGGGAGGCATCGCCTTCTGCAGCCAGCGGCAGTCCTACCGGAAGAGGACTGCCGACTCACTGGCGAACTCTGGCCCTGACTTACAGCTTACCACACGTCTGGGGCAATTTTAGGAACAGGACAAGCTGGAGTTTGGCTGAGGTGTTCTCTCTGTGGGCAGATGTTTCCAAAGTTGGGGTTTCTCAAAACCTACCATGCTTTGTGATTACTTGTAGAGCTCCTTAAACCTGCACCTCCTGGGGCCATGCAAGTCTGAGCGCCAGCGCGAGGCTCTCCGTGCTCCCATCCTCGCACTGGTCACACTTCTTCCTTCTGTCCGGCCTCAGCTTCTGGGGCAAGTTAATCTAAGCCTGTGTTCCCAGACCTTCCCCATCCTCAGACTCACTGGGGAGGGCTCCACAAAAACGCGGGTGGCCTAGACCCCGCCCCAGCCCTACTGAATCTGAATCTCCAAGAAGAGGTCCTAGAATTTATATTTCTAAAACAAATATCTCAGGAGATTTTAATCAGCAAAGTCCAGGAAATGCTGATCTAATGAAAGTAACCTTTTATCTCAATATTTTAATATGAAAATTTTCAAACATACAGACAAAATTCAAAGCATTTAAAGTGAACATGAGTGTCCCCACGGCCTAGATTCCACCTCTGTAGATTCCACCTCTGTGTTTGACAATGCTTGTTCGTTACATGTCTATCCACCTCTCCTTTCTCTCTCCATGCCCCAAGCTGTCTTTGTTTGGGGGCATTTTAATGTAAATCACAGGCATCAGAACATTTGCCCCTGAATTCTGCAGGATGCATATTATTAACTAGAGTTCAATCTTTGGGTTCACAGTTTTTCTTTCTTTTGAGGTTACATTCACAGAGTAAAATGCAGATACCGTGAGTGTGCCATTGGACTGGTTTTGACAAATGCACACACGCCCGTATTTCAAACCTTCTCAAGAGGAGCATTCCGTCACTCAGAAGTTTCCCTTCCACCCTGCCCGGACCATCTCTGCTCTCACCCCATCAGAGACCATTAATTTTCTGATTTTTTTCCCACCATAGTTAGGTTTTGCCTTAATAAAAGCAACTTTTAAAAAGTAACAAAACAAAAAATTGTTTTCTAACGAACTCATATCCAGATCCTCAGTATTTGCAACGACTAACATGGGGACGCTGCAGTCAGGGCTGCGTGTGGCTGCCGAGCCCTGGCCTCTGGGTGCCCGTGTCGCCCCAGGCCCCTGTGGTATGTCTTTGGCACCTCGCTGTCCAAGAAACATGCGGGAAACTGCAGCCCTGGCGGCCGCTCTGCAGTAATCATCTTCCTTCCTTTGGTCCTTAGGGTGTTACTTTATTTTGTGGAAATCTTGCTTTCTCTTTAAGTGGAAAAACAATTCTAGACTCCTGGCTACAACTTGCTATAATAATTCTACAGAGAAGGAAAAAACCACATAGCTTCAGTTATTGTCTTTTGTTTGTCTTTTTGCTTTTTAAGGGGAAAGTTTTTCATTCAAACTCAGGCACATGGTTACACAGTTTCATTTCGCAATTCTCAATAAAACTACCTGCTCTCTAATGGCATCAGCAACCTCCGGCTACTTCCCTAGCACGTGCCCTGCAATATAAGCCTGTAATTTCCACCGTGCGCAGGGCAGGCTTTATGGGCTGGGGGATGCAGCAGAGTCTCATCTTGCTGCCTGGTTGCCACGGGCTAATAGCGTGGAACACAGCTCACCCTCAAATGTCAGAGAGAACGCGAGGCAGCCCCCGCCCCACGCCCACCCTGACTGGAGCTTTGGGTGAGAGAAGCGGAGGTGGGGGTCTCTGCACCCTCCCTTCCATGAGCACCTGCCAGGGTCTCGGCTTCCCCAGACTCCCTGCACAGACAGTTTCCCACCCCCGGGGTCCTGGAGAGCATCACTGCTTCTTCCTGTCCCAGGGTTTCACTTCCAAAGTTGCTCCTGTGAAGCAAGCTACTGAGTCGCAGGTGAAAACCAAGGAGCAGGGTTATCCCCACTGGGGAGCCCACCCCATGCTGGGCCCAAGCTAGGATGGCCGTGTAATTTGAGGTCCAAACAAGAACAGCGTGGGGAGTTCAAGGGGACACTATATTATGCTGATGTTTCATGCAGATTGGGATAGTGTCCCCTACCTGGGAGCCCAATTATGTGGCAGGATCTGTCCTGGGTCAGGCCAGGCTCCTGACCCTGTTTCAGTCCTGTTGGCTCCGCCCTCTGTTATTTGACCAGCCCAAGTCCCACCCCTAACGTTTGGCTCTGTTAATACAAGCAGATTTGTCTGCCCGAGGCAGGCCACCACAGCTGTGCTTTAAAGTGCATGCCTTGAAGTAGAAGGAACTGGGGTTCTACTTTTGATTAGCCACAACACCCTAGGAAAGTCACATACCCTTTCTGATCCTCACTTTTCTCATCTCTAATATAGAGATAATTATATCCTCATGCCACGGAATGGTGGTGAGGACTAAACGCCATAATCTATGGCAATGCCTGGCAGCTAAGTGCCCAATGAATGTTGATTACGACACTGTGATGCTAACCCTAGTGCCTCTGTGTCTCTCTCTGTCGTCCTGTCTCTGTCTCTCTTTTGTCCTCTTGCACTGTGTGATCTTAGTGTAAGTATACAAAGCATGTTTTCAGTGATAGCTGAAGACATTGGATGCATGAGAGTCTCATCTCCAGATAGTCTCCATTCCTCAGCCCCAGCCAGATCACTGCCATTCATTTTAGGTAGCCAGTTATTGCTTTTAGAGCTGAAGCAGGTCCTCTTCTGACCTTAAACAGCGGGGTTTTAATCAGCCACAGCAGAAGTTAGAACCACTCCAAGCGTCTCAGCCATCCAGTTTTGGGCAGTGTTGTCACTAGTAAATGAGGGCCCATGGGAAGAACAATGAATGGATCAAGGCTCACTCTTACACTCTGAAGAATGGCCTTTGATTAGCTTACAGCACAGGTTGTAGTTGACCGTAGTTATCCATCCATGGAAGTATTGACTGAGCCTGAATCCTTGGTATGAAATTCAAATACATTTGCTACAATACAAAGACAACTAGCAGGTGTAGGACTCCGTCCACAGATGCCTGAGTGCAGGAACTATGTCTAGCCTTTATTTGCTTTGAACTTCGAGCTCCCATCCCACCAGGTTGGCAGGGAATTTAGTCACAGCCAGATAGGAGGTGTCCGCACACTGCAGCTTTATCCATTGAGGCAATCTTCAGTGCTGGCTGTCAAATATCCTGCTCCCTTTTCCTTTCTGGACTGTGGTGTGATTTCACTTCCTGAGTTCCTTGGGGTTGGGTGGCACTTGCTGGCCAGTTCTGACCAGTGATTTGTAAGGGGAAGTGATGACATTGGGGGAAGAATCTGAGAATCTGCGCCTTTCTGATCTTTGGCCCCATGGGACAAAAGTGGCAGCCTGTCTGTGTCCCCCACCCCTCAGTGGTGCAGGACAGCATGGCATAGTGTGGAGTCTTGGGCTTGAACGAAGACCCCGGCTCTATATCTTACCTGCTGTGGGGTCTCAATGCCCCTGTGTCATTGTTTTGTCACTTACAAAGGAGTAGCCAGGGTTTTAGGTGGATCTTCAAATAAAGCTCCCAGTAGAGCACCTGGAACACAGTAATGGCTTAACAAGTATGAGTTACCTTTGTTAGCTCATTGTAGTCTCACAGCCATCTGTGAGATGTCTTGGTAAGGGTGTGGGCAGCACCAAGTTCTAGGTGACTGATGTTTTCCCTCGAGGGCTGCCAGGTGCAGTTGAAGAGTTATGTCAGGATGCAGAACCAAGTGAGACATTGATTGGAAAGGGGCCAGGCAGCTGCTGAAAATGCAGTGGGTCTCTGCTTTGGGTTTGCTATTTCAATGAACTGTTAAATGTCAAGTGAACGTTTTCCTCTTGCTTTTAGACCTCAGCAAGATCATCTCTCTGTGATCCCAGGCAGAAGAGTTTGGGAGTTTTATTCACTTGCAGACTGCATTCTAGGACTTGGAGGAGGGGAGTTGAACTAGGTCTATGTGTTAAGACAAACTCAAATCTCCAACCCTGGAAATTTGTATGAATTATTTTATTAAAAGTATGTGTTCATGTATATGTATTCATTCATTCAAAGATATTTATCAAGATCCTACTATGGATCAGGCACTGTTCTAGAATCTAAGCATAAAAGGACAAACAAAAGTAAAATCCTTGTCCTCAGGGAGCTTACATTCTAGTGGGGGCGACAGAAAATAAACAAGATATGTAAAATAACTAGGAAGGTAGATAGCAATAAGTGCTAGGGAGAAAGACTAAAACATGGAGGAGGAATCAGAAATGCCAAAGTGAGGGCTGCGATTTTAGATAGGGGGTTCTGGGAAGGGCCTATCTGAAAGGACTTTCGAGCATATACAGGTGTCCGCATCTCCAGACTGTGAAAATCCCCTGCCCTGCCCATCTCACATCAGCATTCCTGATAAACTCAAGACAGTGACCAGGATGTGCATGCGACTGGGACCAGGAAACTCCAGAGAAAGAGGGATCTGAGAGTAAACCCGCTAGGGGACAGAGGGTAGGTGTGCTGGGTGCAGAGACGGCCCTGAAAAGCTGAAGGTATGCTCCATTCATTCATGAGTTAACTTGTTCAACAAGTACCTATTTCCACTACTGACATACGTTTATTTATCATTAGATTTTAAAAGTATTTTTAGAAATATGACCGAGAGGGAAAAATGTGACTGCAAACTTTATGGTGTGCGGCGCTGTCCACGGTTCTGAAACCCTCTAACACCTGCCATCAGTGGCTTCCAGCCTGGTGGAGGAAAGGGGTTCGGAGGAATGTTAATGGCAGCAAACACGCACACAAAGCACGCGTCCTGGCAAGCTCTAGTCTGAAGCTTTCTCTACTAAGTCACATAATTCTTAGCACAACCCTATGAGAGAAGAACAATTACTATCCCACTTTGCAGTGGAGGAAACAAAGGAACAGAGAGGCTAATTGCTTGCCTCGATCACACAGATAGCAGGTGGCAGACCTAGGAATTTGAACTCAGGCACTCTTGCTCCAAAGCGTAAGCTCCTCATTACTACATTGTCTTTCTATAAACAAACAAAATGAATGATTATAATACAGAATAATAAGTGCTGAGATAAAACATGTACTTTTTTATACGTTGATATTGACAGATAGGAGTGGCCCGACTGTGACGAGGTCCGAGGACTCAGGTGTGGGGGCGCCTCTCGTGCTGCGCTCTGGGTCTGCGGAGACCTGGCGTGTCCGCAGAGAAGGGACTTTGGATGCCGAAGCCTGAAGGGTTAGGGCAGGGAGGCAGGAGGGTCCTTGTTCACACATCAATCCTGTCCCCCTGTGAGACCTTGAAGTGCATGTAGGAGGAGCTATTAACAGTATTTATTTCTGGAAACACTGTTGTTCTTAAGTTGACTATTTTTAAGCTTTTCAAGTTGAGCTAACTTCAGGTGTGACATTTCAAAGCAGTTGCCCACTTTCCTATTAGGTGAGTGAGGGGGAGGGGCAGATGAATGAAGACAACCTGAAGGAATTTCTTTAGGTTGAAGGAAAAGGCAACCTAGGGCTCGGGAGTGCTACTTGAGCCATCTGGTATACTTCTGGTGAGACTTTGGTGCTGCAGGTGGCGAGGTGGAGCAGAACATCGTTGGTCTCTTCTGTCCTCAAGTTAGCAAATGCTGATGTGACCACTGACTCTCCACCCAGGTCTGTGCTGGGGCCCTGCCCTCTAGGATGCTTAGGGTTGCGCTACTGGGTTCATAGTATCTAACGTGTATTTATATCCTGTACATCCTGTTTTCCTGGTGAGTTTTGAGTCTCAAAGCTTACTTTTTAAGACCACAGTTAGGTTGTCAAAAGGAAACTTGTTTTATAATTTCCAAGAGCCACCTTATTTACAAATCATTAACCAAGCCTAGCTGCTCCAGACCCTAGAGCTTTACTAGTAACCGTGGGCAGAGAAAATTCAGGAGCTGATATAGAGTGTCCAATAAGAAGGAAGGGAAGGAGGTCTTCCTGGGAGAAAAAGTGGAGGAAGGGAGGGAAGAGGTTCATAAGTTGGGGTTCGGCACCCCCCTTGAGGGCAGAGGCTGTGGAGGCTAGGCAAACTCAGGAACACTTTCATAGGTTTGGAGACCTTATGGTTTAGGGAGTTTGTTCTTTGTATCTTGGGGCTCAGTGGAAAATACTGCAAGCCTCCTAGAAAAATCCTCATGTTGAACGTAAAGCTGGAGCAACACGATCCTGCACAGGCTGTAGTCTGGATCAGCCTAGGGGATTGTGTAGGGAGCTAGACGGCGGCTGTTGGCACCTCTCAGGTCTCCCTGCCTCCAGTGAAGCACAAGGACTCACAGCCTTTGGAAGGGGTGAGGCTGTGGTTGAGTCTCACTGCAGGGATGCCTAGAGCTTGGGAAGGACTGCGTCAGGGGGGACCAAGGGAGGTCTGGTTCTTTGGGGCACTATACATTTTACCACCATGACTGCAGTGGTGTGTGTTAAAACATGGCCACCTCCAAAGCAAGCAGGCCAAGCGCCCTCCCCACAAAACAATAGCACTTGGTTCTGAAGCTCCTGCCTCACGGTCACTAGGCTACCACAAAATCCCCCTGAGCGCAGTGTCATCTTCGAAACACAAAGGCCAGAGAAGGTGCAGCAGAAACAGTATGAATTAAACTTTGAGTTTCCTAAATGTTTGCCCAAGCATGTTGGTAACTCCTTGATACTGAGATATCCATTGGAGAGTTTAAATTCTTTATGCCCCAGCACCATTGAGCAGTGAGGCACTCATAGGAAATTTAATTCCGCTACAGAACATAAAAAATACCACGTTTGCACATCTGTGTATAGCGTCTGAATTGCAATATGTTCATCACACACGCTAATGCCACCGAAGGACCAGACAGAAGCGGGAAGCGAGGCGGAGGAGGGTGGGAGATGCCACCAGAGCGGGCCGGACGAGCGGCTTGCTGGGGTCTGGTGAGCTGCGGGGAGAGTGAGCTGCTCCAGGGCAGGCGGGAGGGTGGGCACGTCACACCCCAGCTCAGGCCCGACTGTCTGCCCCGAGTGGCCCGTGGCTTATAATGAGGATCAGGCGATACTATGGACACCAAAAAGCCACAAAGACAGTTTTAAAAACTCTGAAGGGGCCTCAGCAGTGCTGTGAGTGTCCGGCAAGCCTGGCGAGACGTCCCCTTCACAGGGCGGGCGTCCCCTGGCTGGCGCAGAGCGGAGACCTCCACGCAGGCCGCCTCGAGCTGCCTTCTGAAGCCTGCGGGGCGCCGAGGGCTCCTTCTTCCCTCCCAGGGCTGGAAGCGCTTCACAGGCCCCGGCCGAGAGGGGAGAAAGCGGTGGGCGGAGGCCGGAAAGGGGAGAGGCTGCGGAGAGCCTGCATCTCGCTGTGTCGGGGGCTGTCCTTCGGGCTTTTACAGTTCCGTTTTAGAGGCCTCTGGGGTCCCGCCCTGAGAAACCCGGGCCGGGACCTCAGTGGGGGCAGCCTTTTTCATGAAGCATGCCCCTCCCCAGCTCGGGCCACCCTCCACCAGCACCAGCCCTCCCAGAGGATCCAAAACACAAAGCAGAGCAAGTGCTCCTCAGTGGTCGTGGCTTCTTTTCTCCATTTTCTAAATCATGGGGAATGTCAGAAGCAGAGAGGAATACAGTTGTCCTACGTGACACGTGCAATCCTGCCCAGGAGATGCAGACATTGATGTTGTCGTGTGTGCCCCAGCTTAAAAATGCGTTATAGACACAGTAAAGTTTACCTTTTAAAACAATTCCCTCTTTCTCTTCATCCTCAGAGAGAACAGCTATTATGACATATATGTTTATTTTTGCTATTCTTGTCTTATCATTTATGAGTTCATAAACAAATATAGGATATTATATGTTTTAAAACATTTTTTATAAATGATGGCATATAGAATATCACTCTGCAATGTGCTTTTTCCTATCTACAATTTTTTTGAGATCTTTCCATGTTATTTCATATAGTTATACTCTATTATGAGCTGAATTTCAGCCCCTCACAATTTATTTGGGAGGTCCTGAGCTTCACTACCTCAGAATGTGACTGTATTTGGAGATAGGGCCTTTAAAGGGGAGACTGAGCTATGTCATTAAGGCAGGCCCTAATCCAGTGTGACTGGTCTCTTTATAAGAGGAGGAATTTGGACACAGACACATACAGAGGCAAGACCATCAAAGATGCAGGGAGAAGATGGCCGTCTATAAGCCGAGGACAGCAGCCTGGGCCACACCCTTTCCTCACAGCCCTCAGAAGGAACCAACCGTACCGACACCTTGATCTTGAAGTAGATAGACCAAAGATGGCTCCTGTTAATCTAAGAATGGAGTCAGTCTTGCTCTAACTATTAGTAAAAGGTCCCCACCGTGTAAAAAGTTCCCAGAGGAAGTTCCCAGAGGAGGGAGGAGGGAGTCGAGGAGGCCTGTTCCCAAAAAGAATAGAGAGGTCTTGTTCCAGGAAAAGCCCCTTGTCCCTCAATGTACCTTTCCATTGTTCACTTGATTACCGACTAACTGACTAACCGCAAAGTTCTGCTTCTGCGATTGCTCACTTGCACAGTTGCCAGCCCCTAGGGTATAAGAAAACCGCAAAGGCTTTGTTCGGGGATGCTTCTCCCTCCTTGCATGGAGTGGTAATAGCCCTGGGCAGGTAGAAATAAACTAATTTGGCTGATTGGATTCTGGTGTCTGGGTCCCCTTGATCTGCTGGTTTACAACAATCTCAAGATGTCCAGCCCCCAGAGCTGCAAGAAACAAATTTCTGCTGTCTCAGACACTCAGTCTGGTGCTCAGTTGTGGAGCCCAGGCAAACTAGCACAGACTCCATTCCACGAGGAAATACCTGCAGGGGGCTAGTGGCCAACAATGTACCAAATGCGTCTCCCTGGCATTTGCGGATTTTATCAGAGGAATTTACAGAAACCTTAATATCACTCTCTCATCAGGGTGGAGTTTTAGGCACTATCGCAGGTTATTGGAGAATCAGTTTGGGGGCAAAGAACTATTCCCAGTTCCCTATAATTATCTCTAGGAGGTCAGTCTCCTACAGTGACTACACAGAAAGCCTGAGATTAGAGACCGGCACATCACTGGCCACACCCAAAGAGCATTAGACACTGGCTTCAAAGTTCTCCCCAATCGGCGGAGTCTGATCAACTCTCCCAGCGGCTTCTCCAGTTCAGGAGCACATTTCAGAAGCTTCGAGAAGGACACAGAGCCTGCCCTGCAGGTCCCGAGAAAACAGGAGACACAGAAAGCATGTCACGGATCCTGGCTGGTGTTAGTAATATGTATGGTTTTTAATAAGACATGTATGTCTTCATACGTGTCTTCAGAGCTTCAGAGAAGGCTCTCACACTCCAACCAGGGGCCACAGCGTGAAGAAAACACCTGGATAGGTTCCGTCTAGCAAAGGCCGCCAACACCAGCGGCCTGGCCCTGTTCTTCAGGGACCCAGCACCCCCACAGGAGCCGCCCCCACAGCCACCACATGGACAGGCCAGAGACGGGGCCATGAGGACAGGCCAGGGAGATGGGGCCACGAGGACAGGCCAGGGAGACGGGGCCATGAGGACAGGCCAGGGAGATGGGGCCACGAGGACAGGCCAGGGAGACAGGGCCACGAGGACAGGCCAGGGAGACGGTGCCACGTGGACAGGACAGGGAGACGGGGCCTCGAGGACAGGACAGAGACGGCAGGCGGGGGCACCTTGCTGCATGTGGGCAGCTTGTGAGGAAACCACAGAATCTGCTTGAAAACTCAACGTTTTATTGTAGCCCAAAGTATTTATCATGCTCAGTAAAGAGGTGGGATTTGGCCCCTTTCAGCAACATTTCGGAGGCGTTGTTCGTGATGGTGAAAAACTGGAAACAGCCTGAATGTCCACAAAAGAAGATCTTTAACAGTGAAATGTATGAGACGAAGTACAGCACATTCGTATCAGTGCAGCTGTCAAAAATGATATGCACTGACACAGAAAGTTATTGAAGAAATGGTTTTACTTGGATAAAAAGGTTACTTTTTTAAGAGTATACTATAATTTCATTTTTACGAAAAAAAGAAAGAGACTTAATTTTCATATAGAAAAATGATAAGTGTGTTATCTGTGAGTGGTAGATTTATATGTACTTATATTATTTTCTTCTTGATGCTTCTTGGTAGGATATATACAGCCATGTTGTTTAATCATGGGGATGCATTCTGAGAAATGCGTCACTAGGCCATTTTGTCATTGTGTGAATGTCATGGAGTGTATTTCCATAGACCTGGCTGGCACAGCCTGCTACACACCTAGGCTATATGGTACAGCCTATTGCTTCTAGGCTCCCAGCCCGTCCAGCACGTCGGCATGCTGTGCTGTGGGCAACTGTGATGCAACGGTATTTGTGTATCTAAACAAGGACAGCTCTCAGGTACTAAATGTATTATATGCTGGGCACCGGGCCAAGTGCTTTATGTGGATCCTTTTATTTAACTCCCACATAACTCTTGTAAGGTAGATGCTACTACTGTCTACATTTTTCAGAGGAGAAAGCTGTAACTTTAAAGAGGTCACGTCAGTGCCCACGGTCAGAGACCAGAAGAGAGCAGAGCATGCTCTTGGACTGCAAACCTGAGCTCTGAGCCCACAGCCTGGTGGAGCACTGCCCTTAGCCCTGCAGGGCCAAAGACCCAGCATCATGGGAAGGACCAAAGTGGCAAGGGTAAGCGACTCAGGTCCCTGAGCATCAGTAGGAACAACCAACTTGAGCCTCACTCGGCAACTGAAGCTACTCCATAAAACCAAGGCTGAGCTTGGTGAGAGATGAGTCCTGACCTGAGCCCAGTCCCGGAGAAAGGTCAAGGTGGCTTCCCCAGGGCAGGCTCGAGGAGAGCGGAGTGAAGAGAAGAACGGCTAGTGGCGGAGCACGTAGTGGCGGAGCAGGAACTAGGTGTCCGCATCCCTCGAAAGCGGCGTGTCAGCTCCGCATTGGAGACGAGTTACTGAATCACGCGTTGCTTTGCTACGGTGTTCTGGTTTCAGAAGTGGAGGTAGGAACGGGGCTATTGCGCTACCCCGCTCTTGCCTTGCTCTGCTCTACGTCCTGGGCAGGGCGCCCGGCCTCCCATGCCGCCGACCTCCGTCTGGGCTCAGCCCAAGGCAGCTCTCACGCGATCAAAGAGCAGCGGCAAAGAGAAGCCAGGCTGCCTCCCTCCACGGCCTCTGCTAAGGCTCGCGTCTCTCCGCAGGCTCTACCTCGCCGGCGGCCGCCGCGGTCCCGCTCTGCTCCGGGAGCCCCTGCCCTGCCGGCCTCCTTGCTATTGCTCACGCTCGGCCAGCTCGCCACCCTCCGCTTGGCTTCTCTGCTCTCCCACTACTTGGGTAACCAATTAAGTTCCCTCTATGTGACATATCGGAGAGTTTTATTTTTTTAATTGATGTATAATGGTTATGCATATTTCTGGGGCACATGTGATATTTTGATACATGTGTAGTGACCAAATTAGGGTAACTGGGACATCCTCTCATTTCTGTTTTTCTGATTGGACTCCAACTGACATGTTCCCTCGGTTACCAGTTTGTGTGCTCTGCGATATAGGGCAAAATATGTCACATAGTGCAACGGAACTTCTAGGAAGTTTCTATGATAACATAAAGGTGGATAATATTCATAATATTCCAGCCAGAGTATCAGCTGTGACATTTTACTGGCTGTGAAAGAATGCGGGAGCTTGAGGGGAGAGGAGCAGGATGGGCGAAGGGAACCGGTAAACACCGGCGTGAGCGGCAAGAATGCTGGTCTTGTGAGCAATGCATGGGTGATGAATAAAAATAGACAAAAACTGGTCAGCACTGTGCCTAGAAGTTTCTCAGAGAAGGTGCTTTCGAGGGTGGGGGTGCACAGGGAGTATCAGGGAACCGCTGGGCAGTGGGCGCATCCAGAAGGCACCATTGCAGGGAGCTGCAAGCTGACTCAATGCCAGATTAAAGGTTCGGGCTTCCTCTTACGGGGACCTTACTCCCCATCGACTCCTGGCACCTGGCACATGAAAGGTGTTCAATCGATGTTGCTGAATAAATGAGGAACCACTGAAAATGTTGGTAAGGAGGAAGGGCACGACAGAGCCGTGCTCTGCCAAGCTGGTTTGCAGAAACGTGTGGACTGGCTTGGTGGGGCAGCAGCAGGCGCTGGGGCTCCAGTTAGCAAGTTGCTGCCAGCAACCATGGGCTTGAGGAAGGCAGGGGGACTCAGATGCATTAGATATCCAAACTCGGAACTGCAGATCTCAGACGTGGGGGCTGGAAAGGGCAGTGCAGAAGGGCCTCTGAGGCCCAGCACCCAGGAGGTAAGGTGGGTGGAAGTGCCAGCGTGAGTGGACAAGGGCTGATTGAGCAGGGGCCCGAAAGGGCAGGCATGGAGGTGATGCAAGAGATGCATGTTTAGTGGTGACAATTATTTAATAACCACCCTTGGATCTTCTGGCCTTTTCTCTCTTGTTATTGTAAAGACATTCATTTTTCTTTAAACCCAATAAATTATTCTCTGTCAGCAAGCCGGGGGAGGGGATGGAGAAAAGATCTTGGTTTGCTCGTGGCTTTTCCTCTGTCTAGTCCAAACACTGGAAATGTCAAGTTTGCCCACTAATTAAACATGTCTGTCTTGGACTGCACTTGTATCTTTCACTGAGAAGGTGTAGATTTCCAGGGAGACATTACACATTCATGTTTCCAAATACAGCATTTTAAAATTTCCCCATGTGACACAAATACCAACTTTGTGCAAGTGTCTCCTGGCAGGAAAGACACCCGAGTAAGGCAGCCTGCATCTGGGGGTGAGGGAGGATGTGCTCAGTATATACCCTTTAATTTATTTTCTGGAAAGCCACTCTGGGAGCCTCTGTAGTGCCTCTCTGACCTGCCTGGATTTCCACGAATCCTGCTACACAGCTGATGTGTCCAAGGACTGGGTCATGGGAAATCTTGTTCCCTGGTCAGGTTGAAATGTTCCTGCCATCATCCTTGGTGTCTGGGTGGTAGAGAACTGACAGTATATCTGTGGCCGTAATTTTGTAAAACCTTCCTAGAATTCAATCAGGGAAGTATCATTATCCCCCACATTCCACAGATAAAGGCTAGGGCTTGCAGCCTTGAGACCTTTATAGAATAAGATTCATTTATTACATATTTTTGCATGCCAGCTGCAAGCATGACCCTGTGTCAAGTGCTGCAGATTCAGCTGTAAACAAGAGTGACATTAGCCAGGTGCGGTGGCTCACACCGGTAATCCTAGCACTCTGAGAGGCCAAGGCAGGAGGATTGTCTGAGCTCAGGAGTTTGAGACCAGCCTGAGCAAGAACAAGACCCTGTCTCTACTAAAAATAGAAAAAAATTAGCTGGGCAACTAAAAATAGAAAAATATTGCTGGGTGTGGTGGTGCACACCTGTAGTCTCAGCTACTTGGGAGGCTGAGGCAGGAGGATCGCTTGAGCCCAGGAGTTTGAGGTTGTAGTGAACTATGATGATGCCACGGCACTCTAGCCAAGGCAACAGAGTGAGACTCTGTCTCAAACAAAAACAAAAACAAAAAACAGTGACATGATCCCTGCCCACATGGAGTTTAGTAGGGTGGAAGGCAAATAAATAATCCAGTATTGGGGAATCAGAGAGGTCAGGTAACTTGCGATGGACAAGTTCCTGCTGGTTATGTGGCCGGCCCTGCCTGACTTCAGATCTCTGGCCCATCCTCTTGGGCAGTAAAACATGGACCTTAAAAATGTGAGCTGAAGATGTGGATGGTATTTAGTCCTGTGCCAGTCGAGGAGGAAGAGAGCTGGAGGGCAAGCAGCTGGTTTCTTACCGGGATAAAGTCGTTCTGTCATGCCACACCCAGCGCACTTGGCAGGGCCAACACTCCTGGAGGAGACATCATGGTCTCTTCGCGCCACCCCCTCCACTGCGCTGCTAATGATAGGGAAAAAAACCCACCCGGGGCCCCATGGCTGACCTCACTGCTGATTGGATACTTTTTGAATCCCACTGCTGATTGGATACTTTTTGAATCCTTCCGCTGATTGGATAACTCCTCATGCTCGTAGTTGATTGGTTGTATGTAACCCCAAGAAGTGTATAAAACCAGAGGAGAACAAGGAAGCGGTGCTCAGAATTTGGTGGTATGCTCCTCTGAGCCCGCTGGCGGAATAAAGGCTGATTCTCCGACCCTCTGAGTGCCGCTCGGTTCTTTCCCTGGTCAGTCGCTGTTAATACTTGCTGTTATACTTGCTGTACACTTGCTGGAACACTAAGTCACCATGCGTGAGGGCTGGAGAAACCAGCAGGGCTGTGGATGATGGAGTTTCAACCAACCTTTCTGGACCTGTTTTCAGCCTCAGAATCTCAGCCCCCACCTGAACACGGGCATTTTGACACGTCACTAGATGTGAGTGGCCAGTTGTTGGGATTCCATGTGCCAGTCACATTTTTTAGTGCATGTGTGTGGGAGATGTATGGAATTCCAGTTATGACCCTAAAAATATGTTTTGTTAAAAAACCAACTGACTACTATTACAATCACTTGTTGAAGAAAAGACATTTTTACATTAGGTAAAGAAAGAAGGAATAATATAATTTATAGGAATCCAAAATTAGAAGTAACTCTTTAAATTCAATTATTTTAGCTGTTCTTAATAAGAAGATGACTTTGTTGTCATTTCACACATTTCTCTTTGGCCTGTGGTGCAAACTGCACCTTGGACCAGCCCGGCGTCTGGACCCCGCCCAGCGCCTGCCTGGGAAGATGGCCCGCAGGCTCTCGTGGGCCGTGTGAGCTCTGGGTTGAGGCCCTGGCAAGGCGGTGTGGGGCCTGCAGCTGTTCTCCCGGGAAGCAGGCCATCCTGGCTCCACTCCACCCCGGAGCTGCGTCTGGAGGCCGCTGTTTGGTCTGTGATCCCTGCAGCGGCAGCTCCCTCCAAGTCCCACCCTGTGGGACTGCTTTTCCACTGGGCCTGGCAGCTCTTTCGCTCATAACATCAGTCCCCACTGATAGATTCGTCCCTGTCACACTATTTACTGAAACCAGGCCACTTAATTAAAAGCAAGAGCTTTTGCTTAAACTCCTACAGTGGCTTTATAAATTCCGAGCTCTGTAAAGGGCCCAGAAGGAAGAATGGGCAATTATCATAGAGCCAATGTTCCACCCTTTCCAAAGTGCTCCTTACTCATGGAGGCACCTGCTCTCCTCAGGGGGAGGGTGTTACTTCCACCGTCAGCTCACTGTGAACAGGGAGAGTGTCAGCCGTGGCACAAGTGCGCTTTGCTTTCCTGGGATGTTTGCATCAGAAAGTCAATGGTTCAGATACGCACTCGTACGCACAGATACGAAGCCAAGGTAACCCTGTGGGAGAGGGGGGCAGACGTCTTGTCGAGGGAAATTTGGGCAGAAGGCTGAAAGGAGGCACCAGAGAACGGAGCAGGCTTCCGGGATCACTGGGCAAAGCCCTAGGGATTTGGCAGCCTTTGCCGGGCACCAGCTCTGGGTCTTGCGTTGTGGGTTCTATTGGCTTTCGCTGGAAGCTTCCATTGGCTTCTTCGGATTCATTGTCCACCTTTCTCCACTCAGAGGCTGACTGACGCAAACTGCAGCATGCGCCCCCTGCCCTGGCTTCTGCTGGAGTTTGGCCAGTGGGAGCTGCCCGTGGAGACAGGAGGTTGGGGGAGAAAGAAGAAGGAATGTGGGCAGCCTCTCCAAGCTGAGAGAGGGACACCAGGTGACAGCAAGGAAACAGGGACTCCAGTCCTGCAGGCATAAGGAACTGGATGCTGCCATCGATCGGAATGGGGAAGAAGATTCTTCCCAGAGCTTCCTGATGAGAGCCCAGCTGGCTGACACCTGGATTTTGGCTTTGGGAGACTCTGAGCAGAGAACTCATGTGAACCCTCTGGGACTTACTTCTTCTTCTTCTTCTTCTTTTTTTTTTTTTTTCCTTTTTGTAGAGATGAGGTCTCACTATGTTGTCCAGGCTTGTCTTGAACTCCTGGCCTCAAGCAATCCTCCTACCTTGGCCTCCCAAAGTGCTGGGATTACAGGCATGAGCCACCATGCCTGCCAGGACTTCTGACTTATAGAATTGTGAGGTAACAAATGGCTGTTGTTTTAAACTGCTAAATTTGTAGTGCTGGATTATGACAGCAATAGGAAACTAATAGAGATCTCTTTTAATTATTGGATATTATGTTACTAATTTGTTTAGTGTGAGCTCAGATCTACTGTCTCTCTTGAAGCCCCAGTGCTTATGGCAGTGCCTGGCACAGAATTTAATAAACCTCTGCTGTGTGAATGAGTGAAGGATCCTACTTTGCAGTGGGTTAGGGTATCTTTTGGCTTGTCTAGAGCTCCGCTAGGCTGTGAGAATCCCAGGTGCCAGGGCCAGTTGCCGGCTGCCGCATGGCCTCAGGCCCTGCCTTGCAGGGGCAGCAGTACACCTTTGACAAATTCATAGGCAGCCTAGGGCCAAGCTAGGAGGGAAGAGCCCATGTCACTGGCAAAAGGACCTGTGCGCAAAGTTCTTATTCCCCTACCACAGGGAAATTAGACTCTGGCTATAGTGGCCAGAGATTAGGAGGCAGGGTTTGGTGTCAGAAAATGCAGCCTAGTTTTTTACTATCTGTGTGACTGTGGATGAAACACTTCACTTTTCTGAGCCTCAGTGTTCCCACCTATGAAATGGGGATAATAATACTCACCTCCTAGAATTTCTTTGTGTAGATTAATGAATCTGTGCAAATAGAGGAGTTTGCACACAGTAGGTGCTCAACAAACAATAGTTCTTATTATTTTCCTTTTGTTGAATTTTGCATCTTGGTGTTTGTTGGTAAAAGCTTCAGATGAGTTTCAAAAGAGGATTTCCCTTGAGGTGGGAACAAATCTGATAAGCAACACCTGCTTTGGCTTCCACGATGAACCGATGAACCGTCCCAGCCCAGCCCACTCTCCGCTTCCGCATTCACACGAAGGGGTCAGCTCACTCTGGCTGCAGAAACAGAGACCAGATTTATGCAAAGCAAATAATTGATATTAATGGTAACAATGTTCACAAGACGTGTTGAAAATGACTCCGTTAAGTTGATCCATTTAAAAATGATACAATCAAATAGGTAGATGGTTTTATCAAACACATACATATACTCACACACAAACACACACACACACTCTCACACACACACATATTTATACTCACACAAACCTCACTCAAAAGGTTAAAGACAGTTAAATTATCACGGGAATGGATACAAAATATTGCATGGGGATTTAGAGGCAAGAAATACTAGGAAACATGACGCATTGCAAATTAAAGTCATTTATAAAGTGCAACTGGCACACAGATAGGAAGGAAAAACGATTAGTCAGCAGAAGTGGGGTGTCCTGTTATTTATGTACGGACTATTTCCACAGGACAAGAGAGAATGTATTTATTAAGGGCTTGCTGGTGTACAAACACAAACATACTAATGCTGGGCACTGACGTACCTAAATGACGCACCTCAAAGTGATTTTGTCCGTTTGTCAGGTTTAAGCCCAAGAGGTCCTTCCGGCAGTCCTTGGGAAGCTGCTCTCCCACGCGGTTCTCTTTGGCTGCGGGCTGGCCTGCCGGCTCTGCGGACTCGCCCCGAGGAGAAGCTCGTTCCCGGAGGTCACCGCAGCCTCCTGCTCACCCAGCACGGCGCCCTTGCTCCACGGCAGAGTGGGCTCTGTGCGCTGCAGTGCTCGCCTTCCCCCACAGCGTGCCTGGCTTTTGGGGTTTGAAGGGAGCCACCTCTGGCCCGAGGAGCGGTGGGTGGGTTTGGTGCATTTTCCCTACCTCCTGCTTTCACAAGAGTGTGTGTTACCTGAGTATCAGCTGGGGCCTTTTGTGATGCTAATAGAGGCAATGATTGAATCTGAAAGAAAAAATAAATAGAGAAGTCAGAGAAGACTGTGGGCTATTTATTAGAAAATACTGGTGTCAAAGAATTGAACAGTGTGGATGGTGGGAGGGGACAGGGGACAAGAACCTGCACTCCTCAGGCTTGGCAGAGCGCTTGGGAGGATTTTGAGAAGGGATAAAATGAGACTGTGTTTGTAAAATATTTAGCACAGTACTTGGCACCTAGAAAGTGATCAATAAATGATACACTATTATTATTACATAATAAAAAGTATTAACAATGAGAACTTGTACCTTTTAATAACCCTTCTGTTATCTAAGCAGCTTACCTGAATTTTAGAAGCACACAGAATGTTTATTCTCATAAAGACCATGCTTTTTAAATTTTTTTGTTTTTAATTATTATGGGTACATAATAGTTGTATTTATAGGATACATGTGATATTTTGATACAGACATACAATATGTATTAATCAATTGGGGCATCCATCACCTCTAGCATTTATCATTTCTTTGTGTTAGGGATGTGCCAATTCCAGTCTTTAAAATACACCATGATTTATTGGTATAGTTACAGTTAACTTATGTGTTATAGTCACTTACGTGTGCTCCCACATGTTGTTCATTCTGTCTAACTATCTAACCACATTCTTGCACCCAGTGACCGTCCCCACTCTTTCCCCATCCCTGCTACCCTTCCCAGCCTCTGGTAACCATCATTCTACTCTCTGGTTCCATGAGATCGATTGTTTTCATATTTAGCTCCTGTATATGAGTGAGAACATTGAAATTTTGTTTTTCTCTGCTTGGCTCATTTCACTTAACATAATGTCCTCCAGGCTCACCCATGTTGCTGTGAATGGCAGGATTCCATTCTTTTTATGGCTGTATAGTATTCCATCATGTACATGTACCAAATTTCTTATCTTTCCATCCACTGATGGACACTTAGGAAGATTCCAAATCTTGGCTCTTATGAATAGTGCTGCAGTAAACATGGGAGTGCAGATATCTTTTCAATACACTGATTTCCTTTCTTTTGGATATATATACCTAGCAATGGGATTGTAGGATCATATGGTAGTTCTAGTTTTAGTTTTTTGGGGAACCTCCACACTGTTCTCCATCGTGGTTGCACTAATTCATATTCCCACCCGCAGTGTACAAGGACATAGTTCCCCTTTCTCCACATCCTCACCAGCATTGATTATTGTCTGTCTTTTTGATAAAAGCCATTTTAACTGGGGTGAGATGATATCTCATTGTAGTTTTCATTTGCATTTCTCTGATGACTAATGATGCTGAGCATTTTTTCGTATACCTGTTGGTCATTTGTATGTCTTCTTTTGAGAAATGTCTACTCAGATCTTTTGCCCATTTTTAAAATCAGATTATTTGATATTTTTCCTATTGAGTTGTTGTAGCTCTTTATATTAAATATATTCTGGTTATTAAACCCAATCCCTTGTCAGATGAGTAGTTTGCAAATATTTTCTCCCATTCTTTGGGTTGTTTCATCACTTTGTTGATTGTTTCCTTTGCTGTGCAGAAGCTTTTCAGCTGGTGTGATCCCATTTGTCCAGTGTTGCTTTGGTTGCCTGTGCTTTGAGGGTATTACTCAAGAAGTCCTTGCCCCAACCAATGTCGTGAAACATTTCCCCAATGTTTTCTCTTAATAGTCTCATAGTTTCTGGGCTTAGATTTCAGTTTTTCATCCATTATGATTACATTTTTGTGTATGGCAAGAGATAAGGGTCTAGTTTCATTCTTTTGCATATGGATATCCAGTTTTTCCAGCACCATCTATTGAAGAGACTGTCGTTTCCCCACTATGTGTTCTTGGCAACTTACTTGAAGATAAGTTCCCCTGTGGGGTGTGTGGATTTATTTATGGGTTCTCTATTCTGCTTCATAGGTTTATGTGTCTGTTTTTATGCCAATGCAATGCTGCTTTGGTAACTACAGTTCTGTAGTATAATTGGAACTCAGGTAATGTGATTCCTCCTGTTTTGTTCTTTTTGCACTGGATGGCTTTGGCTGTTCTGGGTCTTTTGTAGTTCCATATAAATTTTAAAATTCTTTTTTCTTTTTTTAAATTTCAAAATATTAATGGTGTACAAATGTTTTTGTTACATTGATACATTGTATAGTCCTGAAGTCAGGGCTTTCAGTGTGCCCGTCATCAGGACAGTGTTCGCTATACCCAGCAGGTAAGTTTTTATCCCTCACTCCCTCTCAATCTCCCCCCTTTTCAGTTTCCAATGTCCTTTACATCTTTTTGTGCCTGTGTGTACCCATCATTTAGCTCCCACTTATTAGTGAGAACTTGTGGTGTTTGTTTTTCCATTCCTGAGATACTTCACTTAGGATAATGGTCTCCATTTCCATCCAAGTTGCTGTGAAAGACATTATTTCTTTTCTTTTTATAGCTGAGTCATATTCCACACTGTATACATGTACCACATTTCCTTTATCCACTCATGAATTGATGGGCACTTAGGTTGATTCCATATCTTCGCAATTGTGAATTGTGTTGTGATAAACACACGAGTGCAGGTGTCATTTTTCTATTTCTGTGAAGAATGTCATTGGTATTTTGATGGGGATTGCATTGGATCTGTAATTTAAAATTGATTTTTCCAATGCATGAGCATGAAACATCTTTCCATTTTTTGTGTGTCCTCTTCAATTTCTTTCATCAATGTTTTACTGTTTTCATTGTAGAGATCTTTTTCACTTCTTTGGGTAAGTTTATTCCTAGGTATTTTATTTTATTTGTGGCTATTATAAATTGAAAATCATGCTTTCTAAAACAGTAATGCCAGTTCAAAAATTGGAACCCAACTGAGGCCCTATAGGGACATTTACACAAAAGAAATTAAAATCAACACCAGCTGCTGATTTTAAGAAGGCTGCATCTTCTGAGATAAAGGAGAAAGGTAACATGTCACTATTTGATGTGAGGTATTTTGAAAAACTGATTAGTCTGTTTTCCCACCCTAGAATGAGAACATCATCACTGTACCTCAATGCAAATACAAGTTATTTCTGAACTGTGCAATGTATGATGCAATGAAAACCCTGGGGAGTATCTGAATGGAAGTCTAGAAATTTAGGATTCAAAAGACAAATTCCCACAACAAAGAAACAGCAACAAGGAAAAAGATGACTTGCATGAGTCCCCAGAAATGATTAAAGCTAGGGCTAGGGACCAGACTCCAGGACCCTAAATCCCAGATGTACTGACATCTATTTTTTCTGCCTAACCAGTTTCCTTTCTCCCTTTTGCTAGCAACATTGCCCTAACTTTCCTTATGGAACCATACTTCCCTCATTTTCAGTCCATTTGCTTTGAATGCAATGACTCCACCCAAACTTCCCCCTGGAGCTGTGTGTTCCAGGCCTGGCCAGGCAGGGCACCACAACAGTGACTGGCCCAGGGGTGGGCACCTGCTCAGGGGACTCAGTAAGATTCAGCTATGGGACTTTTGTTGAAACTGTTGTGAATAGATAATCTCCCATTCTAAAGGGGTTGTCTGGGGGCCACCAAAAAGGGAGATCCCACTTAAGAATGGACATAAGAGAAGGCAAACTAGAACTGTGAGCCAGTGTGAGGCCAGGTCCTCAGGCGATGATTTGAGCTCCCGGACCCAGCATTGCTTGAAACCGGCCACATGGAGGGGGATAGAGACAGAGGGATGGACGGATGGATCACGATAGCCTATGCTGGTTTGTGTCGGGTTGATGTCATTGTACCTGAAAGAGTCCTAACTAATATAAAGTCTGTTCCTCTCCTGAAAGACCACCCTGCCTCTTTATTGTTGTCCTTTGAGAAAATATGGTATGGTAACCACGAAGTACTCGAGTGTCCTCCTCAGGGAGAGTCCTCCTGGGGAAATCCAGCACTGGCGCCTGGAGGAGATGCTGAGCAGGTGCCGGCCCACGCAGACTGCTGCTAGGAGGAGGAGGAGGATGAGGAGCAGAGGGCAGGGAGTGCCCGCGGCAGTAGGGAGCAGACCTTCGCCACGCCTAGCAGGACAGGGCGCCTTAGCCCTTAGAGCTCCCTGCGCAGGTGTGAGCTCTGCCACACAGCTTTGGCCAGAAAAGGCACCCTAACAGGAAGCTGTGAGACCACCCCTGGGCTGGCTGTGAGTGTTGTGACGGAGACGCAGAGGGAACGTGGCCCTGATTCAGGGAATAGCAAGAAATCAGGAGTCACAAGACCTGAGGTCCAAGTTGGGCTATTGCTCTCTTACAGGGGCCTTGATGAACGCTGCAGCTCCAACTTCCCAATCTGTAAGATAGGGATGATGCTGCCTTCCTGCCCCTTGGGGCTTCCTGAGGCTCAGAGGTCGACACTAATAGCAGTGAAAATGGACACTGTGTTTATTGATGTGCCAATCACCTTGCCTACCTTTCTTATGGAAGCTGCACAGGATCCCTGTGAGGCAGATCATATTATTATACACATTGTGCAGATGAGAAAACTGAGGCTCAAAGAAATGAAATTATTTTTCCTGAGGTTGTGCAGCAAATGAGTGGCAAAGGCAGAATTTCAACTCGCAGTATGAAGTCCAAGGCTGTGCCCGTGTCTGTTTCTGAATGCCATCTAAGGGTCCACAAAGGACCTTAGAGATGAAACAGTCAAAGCCAGGTGTTCAGAGTGGGCTGGGTTTGGATTAACTTATTCTATTTTCTACTGAGTTTTCTGTTATTAGTACAACAACTTTTCTTTGTAAAGCTTTGGCACCCTGGGATAACTTACTGTCTAGTCTAGGCAGGTGAGTTGTTATAATAAATAGCCTTAAAAATCTCAGTGGCCTAGCACAGTAAACTTTATTTCTCACTGATACAGTGCACTCATACAGTGGGTGTTCGGTTGGTGACCTTCATGTGGTGATCCAGGGGCATAGAATCCTTCTATATTGCAGCATTGGCATCCTCTGTGGCCCTGGAGTCCTGCTGCATCCTTCAAATTCAGCTGGAAGACAGCAGAGACAGGATTGCATATGGAGAGGTTTTATGGGCTAGGACAGGGAGTGGCCAAGTTCACGTCATGCACATTTCCTTGGCCAGAACTTGGTCACACGGCCATGTGTAAGTGCACACACAGGAGGTGGGGAATGTGCTCTAGTTGTGTGCCCAGAGGAGGTGAGTTTTGTTGAACAAATAGAAGTCCCTGCCATGCTTACAAAATACCACTTTTCCAACTTATAAACTTTTTGGTGATTTTTATTGATTTCATGTTGCCTGTCTGGACTGCCTGGGAACCAGGGCAACAAATGTCTATGGCTCGGCATCCACAGGGGCCTTGTGCCTGAGAAATAACGCATGGGAGAGGAAAACAAGGCTGCATCCCATCAAGACATCTGGTAACCCCTCTGCAGTGGAGGCTGCGGTGTGCCGCCCAGAAACCTCCGGGACCAAGGCGCTCACCCGTAGCTGCTGCTGTGCCGTTGGCTCACAGATCACAGCTGAATGCCCTCCAGGAATTGTCCTCAGAGGAAGATAGCCATCTCATCCAGGGCTGTGACCTCTTCACAGGAAGAGCTCCCAGACAATGACTTGGTGCTGTGAGAGTATAGAGACCCCTCGAAGTCCGGCCAGGAGGCAGTCCCAGTCCAGAGCTCCCATAGGGGTGGCTGAGGGCTTTGCTGTGACTACGCCCAGGTCAACTCATCCTTTTGTGCAATCCTACTTCTTCCACTCCCAACAGATGTGGTCCTGAAGACACTCCTCAATCAACTTCCTCTCGGAAAGCTCCATCTCGGAGTCTGTTTCCCCAGAAACCCAACCTAAGACAGCTGGTGCCAACAGCTGTTAAAGAAGCAGACTCCAAAACGGGGCTTTGGAGCTGGGTCACCTGCTAACTGGCTGACACTGTGGACGCCACCGCTGCTGGTGGGAATGTGGGTAACCCCAGAATGCTGGAGCAGTACGATTGTTAAAGCTTTCACCAGTGGGGAACAGGGTGGGATAATAGTGGAAGAGAATGCCCTGGGAGAGGTGCTAGTTCAGGCCTCAGAGGCGCGTAAGGGAGGTGCCGATGGCTGTGGAACTGGGCAGCTCTTTCTAGGATGATCCATGTGTCTGAGAAAGGCGATGAGTGGCTGAGAGTGTTCATAAAGTAAAGGCTGAATTGAAAGCCATATGGCGTCTTTGGCTGCAAGTAAAAGATCCTCATCTTATCCTTTGCAACCAAGGACATAAAAAGCCAAAGATCAAGCCCCATATTTAATTAATCAAGGTGGTCTCTTCCCCCACACCCCCTTAAAGGTTAGCACCTTATTGGTACAAAAATCTATCTTAATTAGCTTGGGCTTCAATAACAAAATACCATAGATTGGGTGGCTTAAACAACAGAAATTAATTTTCTTACAGTTTTGGATGCTGGAAGTCCAAGATCAGGGTGCCAGCATGGTCAGGTTCTGGTGAGGGCTCTCCTCCTGGCTTGTAGATGGCTGCCTTGTCACTGCTGTGTCCTCACGTGACAAAGGGGGCAAGGGGAGAGAGAGAGAGATTTTTCCTTTTATAAGGCCACTAATATTACCAGATTAGAGTCCACCCTAATTTTCTCATTTAACCCTAGCTCTATCTTCAGATACAGTCCCATTCAGGGCTGAGGCTTCAACTCAGGAATTTTGGGCAGACAGATTCAGCCCATGGCAACCTCCTCACCTGATGACTGTGGAGAGGCCCCTCGCATGAAGACAGGCGCTGCCTCCCACAGGACCTGCCTGCTCTCGTCCCCGTGCCAGACAAGTCACTAGGGCTAAGTCATGAAGAAAAGGAGAGTCAACAAAGGAGGCCCTGGGTGTGCTGGGAGAGGACAGGCGGCCACCCCGAGGGAGTGGCGGGACGCAGCAAACATGCCCCAGCAGGGGAGAGAAGAGTATAAACGGACGGGACACTGAGGCTCCTGGACCGAGGGGACAGTCAGATGAGGGAGAGCTTACCCACGTGGGCACACAGAAGACAGTAACACTCAGACGGTGTGACTCAGGGAAGCAGGGATGACATGATGGTCCAAGTTAAGTAAAAATGGCAGAACTTCTAGTGCAGCTCTGGATGAAGGGGTCAAAAGGGTTAGGCAGGGTGGGAAACAGAGTGGATATTTGACATAAAGCCAAAAATCCATCAGCCAACTCTGTTGTGCAGGTGAGACCAGGACACACTCTACTCACAAAAGTGACAGGAAGGCAGTAGCAAGAAGGGCACGGACACTGTTGGCAAGTGCAGCAATGGCTCCTCTGCAGTTGCGGGCAATGACAGGAAATGCTGTTTCAGAACTGGCTCCCTGGTAGCAGTAGGGCTGATAGAGTCTCCTGACAACAGAGGTGAGGTGGCAGCTCAGTCATCAGAAGCGGGACAGGTGCAATTAGTTTAATAAGTGGCAGGTCAGAGTGGCAGCCAAGGGGCTTGACCTTCAGAGAGCTACAGAGATGGTTAGTAGAGCCCGGTGTTCCTAGGGGTGAGAGAGATGTCAGCCAGCAACTATATTGCTTAGCCTCTGCAATCCAAAGAGATCAAGGATGGGCCACCAAGAGGTGGGAGCAATTGTCCCAATAAAAAAAATACAGTCAACAGAGCAGGTTTGTGTCTGATCAGTCTTTAGACCAAGTAACTGACTTCAGGGGAGGTCAGGTCCCCAGGAAGAAGGGTGGTATCCCACTATGGCAAGTGTATAGGGTTGGAACGGGGTCCTTCTTTTAAAGTGGGGGTATCTGGGGACCAAGTATTAAATGGAGTCCTAACCCAGGTTTAGATTCTATCAGGGCCACTGCATCCCACCCAGGAGTCACTTCGCCCAGTGCCCATGTTTGGTGATTAGCAGACGCACCACACTGGTTCCCGTGCTTGTAGGGTAACAGTGGGAAGTCCAGGTGGGAGCCTCGGAAACTGTCATCCACCTTATCCTGCAAGATAGTAATGCAAAACAATACCACAAGCCAGGTATATGGTAGAAATGTATGCCGCCTTTAAAGTCTGAAAGATGCAGGTGTGGTGGTCCCCACCATATTCTGATTTGCAGGTCTGGCTTCCATAAAAGCAAGATAGGTCCTGGAGAGTGAAAATATACAGTGGCAAACTCAACAGGTGGCTTTTCCAATCACAGCTGTGTGCCAGATGTGGTATCTTGCCAAAGCAGATTAACCCAAGTCTCAGACGCATGGCACGGGGCTATGTGTTTGGTGAAGGAGTGAATTTTTACCCATTCTTGTAACTAAGAAGGATCAGAAACAGCTCTCATCCTCTAGGGGCAGGAAACAGCATACATTACAGTCTGCCCATGTGCTATGTTAAATCTCTCACCTTCTGTTTACATTAGATAGCTGAGTATCTGAAGAGGTACAGATCATTCAGACATGCAGCAGAACGTCATATTAGTTCACTGCATCGGCATCATGTTGACCATACCAGGTGAGCAAGAAATAGCAAGTGCATCGGAGGCACATGTACTCAAAAGGGTGGAGAATAAACCCTGCAAAATTTCAGGACCTACAATAATAGTGAGAATTTTAGGGGTCCAGAGATTTGAATCATGCTGGGGCATCCTATACAATTATAAGGAAAAACGCATTACATCTTTCACTCCCTATCATGAAGAAAAAAGCAAAATCCTGGTTGCCACCGGGTGCTGGAGGCAGCATATTCCACACATGAATGCTGAGAAGTGCCATGGCCCGTGTGCGCGCGTGACATAAATGTGATGTGTGATGACTTTTGTGTCTTGTGCTCACAGAGAGCAACCACTGTGGATGGGCCACTAAATGGCAGGCGAACAGAAGAACTTGTGCTCAGTGGTTGGTACCCCCCGGCCTCTGCCACTAGCTGCCCACGTGCTGGCACGACGGGCACAGGGTGAAGCAGCCAGAGCAGCAGGACTGAGGCTGCACCCGGGCCCCGCAGCCTGGCTGCCGCTCATCAAGGCTGACCTAGCTACCACCACTGCCAAATGTCACCCACCAGCAACTAAGGGAATACTGGGTCCCTGAGATGACGCCGTCCCTTGAGGAGACCAACATCCACCAGAGGCATGTTGATTACATTGAACTCTTTCTACCCAGAATGGGCAGTGATTCGTCTTGGCTGGAAGTTGCACATATTCTGGGCAGAAGTTTGTCTTTGCTGCTCTGGAGGCCTCAGCCAGTACCACGGTCTGAGGCTCGCTGCGTGCCTGCTCCATGGACATGGTATGCCACATAATACTGCCTTAGAGCAGGGTCTGCTCTACAGCAAAGAGGTGCAGGAATGGGTCCAAAACCAGGTGATCTGCTGGTCCTATCAAAACTGCACCCGTCAGAAGTTTCCATCAGGAGGAGGTGCGAAGGCTTTTTGAAGGCACAACTGAGGCATCAGCTTGGTGATGACACCGCGAAAATGGGGCATTGTCCTCTAGGTCACAGTAGAAATCCCAAATTAATGGCCATTATACAAAGCGTGTCCCCAGTGGGTGGGTCCCGTGAATCTGAGAGCCAAGGGCTGGAGCAGGAGTGTCCTGCTTGCCGGTGACTCTGTTGGGGAATTTATGCTTCCTGTCCCCACGATTCCGGGCTCCATGGGGTTAGAGCAGTGGAATGAATGTTTCCACTAAGTGATACAGAGCGAGGTCCATCTAACTGTGAACCGTGATTGCAACCTAGTCACTTGTCACGCCAAGAGATAGCAGTTGAGCAAAGACCATCTGGAAGGAATGTTGACGCACATTTACGTCCCTGTGCCTCTTCCCTCAATGTCTTTGGCCCTGACCTTCCAATTTATCTCCTTCCAGATCCTTGACTCAGGCACTGCCACTGCCTAGACCCGAGACCGCAGTCTCAGCCATCGTCTAGCTCTGCGAAACTCACTCTGCAAGTCAGAGAGTGGGGACGCCCACCTCCATGACATTCTCTCCTCCCGTGTGAATGGCCCTCCGTTCTCTTTCTGTGACCTCTCAGCAGTCGTGGGTCTCTCCCAACAGCCCAGAAGGTGCAGGCGCTCCTGAAAATCTCGGCACAAGGGACTCCCCCAGCTCCTTCCCTCAGGTCTGCTATCAGCTGAACAGAAGAATAGAAAATTCCATGAATCTAACATATCAACCGGTGAAAGCAAATTTCCTAAGTGAAAAAAGAATGAATCACATATTATTATTCAGAGGCTTTGGAAAATAATAATAACTAATTTCTGGAGTCCATGGTAACAATAGAGAAGAAATTGGCAACCAAATTGGCGCTTGGAGGCGCCCCAGTCCAGAATCCTCGCCCACTGCGGTGCTGGAGGAAGACTCCCACTGTCTTCACACATTTTAATTTGAGCTGTACCAGATCACTCAGATAGCTATTTTGTTTTTAAACCAGTGTTTTCTCCATGAGGCAGCGGGGGATTCTGGCACAGATAAGATCGCTCAGGAGTTGCTCGTATCCGAGCCCCACACCCGGCACCGAGAGACCAGGGTGAGCCCGGCCTTGCTCCAGCAGGGATCCCGCCCGGAGCCGCCCTTTAGCGTGGGATTGCCCTTCTCTGTTTCTGAGAGGTTCGGGGACCTTTCTGTTCACAGGGCGCAGAAAGTACTTTCTCTCCGCAATGACTCTTGGGGAATCTTTAAGTTAGAAAGAGCTGAACAAACCCACTAACCTTCCAGCACTGTAGTCCCGCGGGACACAGCTCTCAGAGCCGCGCTGGAGTTGCGTTGGTCTGACGTGGGCAAGCAGAGGACCTTCTGGAAGTAGAAGCACCAACCTCTCAAAGCTCTTCTTCCTGTACAATCCGGGCGCATTGGCTACGAGGGGTCGGCATCCCTTTCCGACATGCGTTCGTAGGCCCTTCTGGCACTCCAAGGCCCCTTGCAGTGTAATCGGGCAGGCAAAGACCCATATCTTCATTTCATTTGTGTTTTGACTGAAATTTTAATGTCAAAGGAAAAATATTGCCTAATGTAACTTAAAAGTCCATAGCATCCGGCTATGGCCACGGTAGGATTCAGGACTCAGTGACGTCATTAGGAAGTGGCTTCTCTTCCCCTTTCGGCTCTGCCTGGCCCTGCGCCGGCTGCATCATCGGGTTTTACCCACGTGGAGGCGAAGATGACAGAAATCCCTGGCTTCCGTGGCCCACTGGGTTTCTTACACCTGTTGCTTCTGGCACCTTCCTGATCCCTGATCTTTGGCTCCTTTTGAATAACTGTTCTGTTATTTCCTATTCCACATCTCATAATTTATCTTGACCTCGTGCCAAAAACCCTGTGGCCTTCAGACTGGGTCAGACAGGTCCCTGGGTCTCTCTTTAATTTGGTCCACATGCTTTAAGTTGGATACACGGGAAATTAACAATTACAGTTCCTCCTTGCAAGAGAAATCCCACTTTGTTCCTTAACCATGTTTGCTCAATGCAAGGACAAGTCTGTATTCTCGTGGTCACTGTCTGAAGTGGGAATGGAAGGCGATGGATGGATCTGGAGATTGAGGGGTGGATGGTCTGGTGTCGGTGCTGCCCTGGTCTTTGCTCTTTCGGTGGTTTGCCCTTTCCTACGCAAACGCCATTGTCGTCTGCTGGCTGGCAGATCAGTGGGTGACATTGTACAGGGACTGGTATTTGTTTAACAGAAATCTCCCCAACTGACCCAATTCCTGTAATGCATTAAAAAATGACAGAAGTAATATTTTTGTTCTTGTTTCACTTTCATTCATCTTATTTGATCAGGGCTGAGCAAAACTGACATGTCATCAAACTCCAAAGTGTGTTTCAGCACCAGGTTCATCGGAGGGTGGCATTTAAAACACAGACTTTGCAGGAACAAATGTATTTGCCAATCCTGTCCAGCAATGTAAACCTGACCTTTCTCCTGTAGACTTATTGACACGAGCCTGTTTTGTATCATATTTCATTATTGTGCATGGAAGGACTGAAAGTTCTTCTCTTGGAAAACAACTCAGTTGAAGCCAGAGTGGCCAATATGCCTTTCCTTCACAGAGAGAAAGAGGGAATTAGTTAATCCTAGCAAGATTAACACAATTCCTCAAAGAGTGTCTTTAATTAAAAATACCTGGTGCCAGCAGTGTGGGCCAGGAAGAAATTTCCATTTGGCATGTGGCGGAAGCAGAGGAATTATGTCCGAGGTTACTGTAACTTACTCGTGGTGGGTATGATGCAGGTTCCTGGCGTCTGGGGGCCCTGGGAGGTGTCCCCGGCCACTCAGTGCAGAAATCCATGTCTGTAAATGCTCACTCAGTATGTGCTGCGACCCACTCGGTGTTAGCAGCCTGTCGCTCCACCAGGCCAGACAGCTGTAGAAATTATCCATTTGTGTGTTCAACAAAATATCTATGAATCTGGACCCCCCAGGCAGGGGGCGCATAGCCATGGATGAAGGAAGCGAGATCCCTGTTTTCAGGGAGCTTCAATCTTCCGAGGGAAGATGGGCTATAAGTTAATAAATAAATGAACAATATAAATGTGAAGGTTTCAGAAGCGAGGTGTGTCGGTCACTGTGAACAATATGGAAGGCGGTGGAGACGCCTGTGGGTGGTGGGGTCACCTGCCGGTCCGTGAGAGCGGGAGCGTGTAGGCAGGACCTGGTCGGAGAGGCGGAGCTGGCCGGGCGGGGTCTGCCGGGGACTGCTGCAGGCAGAGCGTACTGCAAGGGCAAAGGCCTCGAGGTGGAAATGCATTTGGCATTTTTGAGGACCAGAGAGAACGCTAGTCGGCATGCTGAGAGCTTCAGGAGTGGGGAGCGTGGCGCTGTGGCGAACCTAGAGTGGGCAGACCAATCGGGAGCGCCCACCTAGGAGATTTCAGCAGCCGCGATGGGAGCTGTGGAGGTCATGAACCGGGGCAGTGACAAAAACTCATCTACACTTTCAAGTGGTTATTCTGGCTGCAGGGTGGGGACTGAATTGTAGGGGAATAAGTATGCAATAACAGAAACCAGTTGTGTGGCTGTTAGAGCCACTTGTAGCAAGAATGGACAGTGTCTTGACCCCACAGGACATGCTGAGCCTAAATCTGTGTCTATGTAAATTGGTCCCGCCCTGCCCCTCCCTTGCCACAAAGAAGACAGAGTAAATGCAGCCTTTCCTGCCTCTTGGTGACAGCGTTTGTGATTCCTCATTACCTTTCCTTCTCTGGGCAAAGCAATCCGTTTCTTCCAATTCTGGTTCATATGACACCTACAGCTCCCTCCTGCTCTGTCCCAGTTGCCTCAGGTCTCTCACCCGTGAGAGCCTGACATGTACCAACACACCTCATGTGTGGCTGTCACTTGGCATCCGATCTCTGCCTTTGGGAAGGCCCCTGTGTGTCAGGTGGAGTGGGCCCACAACAGAATGAGTCTACGCGAGTCAGCATGTCCCCTCCCGTCCCCCTGCTGTGACGTGTCTGAGAGGGCCAAATGATCCAGTCCTCATCCAAGAGCTGCCAGGGAACCGTGGCCAGGAATGCCGGGCTGAGAGGCTCCTTCTTTGTCGCTGAATTCAGCTTGACATGTGGAGTCTCAGGAGCTTCCAGAAGCCACCTCAAGACTGTGGGGGAGGGGCTGTGGGAGAACAGACACCCACGACACCCACTCGGGTGAGTGGAGCCGAGAGTGAAGAGAAAGAGAGGGAAGGAGGCCTGTCTTTTGCACATTGCACCAAGTGGTGGCTAAAGTCCAGTTGTGGATAATTCAATGCATCTTCCCTTTTTCTTCTTAAGCCAGTTGGGTCAGGACACTTGCTGTGGAAAGAATCCCAACTGACAGACTAATTGGAGGACAGTAGGGCCATCGCTTCCCTGGGAGGGTCACTGTGCCCGTCTCCGCAGCCTCGTGGCCGCTGCTGTCGGCAGCTGCGGTCCTGTCCGTGTCTGTCTGCGCCCACGCGTGCAGCGAGAGCTCGCGCTTTCCTCATCCGCGGTTTCCTTCTTGACTTCTCTCTGAGACACCCTCCAAGGGTTGATGTGAAGCCCTTTTATGAATTTAGCATTTATTAGGGCTCCCTCTCGCACTTGACATGGATCCATTTTGGCCTGAGATGCAAGCTCCGAGGACCCAATATTATGATCCATTCGGGGGGAAACAGGAAAGAGAACCACTGCAACCTAACCAAGCTCAGTCTAACCATCGCCAAAACCCCCATCTGATCTGGCTGCCTAATGGGCCAAGGGGGGCAGTGATATCTCAGCGCCTCGCCTGTCACGGTCCTTCCTGGCGCCTGAGAGCCCTGTCAGCCACCAGCACAGCCGTTCTGCAGAGGCCTCCGAGGGTCATGGCTGTCCTGTGGCTTTTGCCGCTTAACTGGCCTAGTAGGAGAGCGTGGCAGCTCAGGCGCGGGCCAACTGCCCCTACGGAGGCGGAGCCTGCAAGTCCAGCACTCAGCCTGCCAGCAGAGCGGGCCGTCCCTCAGACGGCAGGCTGGATCCGACTCGCACCTTAGATGGGGCTTAGGAGATAGATGGGGATGGTGCTAGTAGCTGGCTTACAGCACCCGATGTGAAGGGCCAGCTGGACCCTTTGGGAGCTGCTAATCGTGTTGGGGAAACTGAGGCCTAGAGGGTCAGAAACTTCCCCCAAGGGGACTCAGCAAGTCTGCACTGAATGATCCTGGCTCAGAGCCCAGCTCTTCTGATACTGCACCGCCCTTCTTCCCAGTGCCCGGGACCAGCAGAGGAGCTGAGAGACTCGCTACTTGTCTGATGGAACATCTGATCCTCTCTTTGGTTGCCTGGGGCAGGTGAGTCGGGCCACTCTGTGGATGGGGAGGCTCCACAGTGACACAGGGGACCCTGGAGACAGAAGTCCTAGAGACGGGATGGGGCGTGTCTTCTGGTTCAGGAGACAGGAGATGAACATTCTAATATTGTTTTAATTTTTTTTTAATTTAAGCATATTACAGGGGTATAGATGTTTAGGTCACATATATTGCCTTTGCCCCACCTGAGTCAGAGCTACAAGCATGCCCATCCCCCAGACGGTGCGCACCACACCCATTAGGTGTGAACATACTCATCCCCTTCTCCCCCTCCCATCTGCCTGACACCCGATGAGTGTTATTGCTATATGTCCACTTAGGTGTTGATCAGTTAATACCAATTTGCTGGTGAGTACATGTGGTGCTTGCTTTTCCATTCTTGGGATACTTCACTTAGTAGAATGGGCTCCAGCTCCGTCCAGGAAAATACAAGAGGTGCTCTTGACACCATCACTCGCTGGGCAGCGCAGAGCAAATCACATCTGTATCTGTATATGCAAAATGTGCACAGGCAAGAGCTACCCCTCACGTGTCAGGTACTGCTCTCTCACATCGTATCTGAACTCCATAACCCTTATGGTAATTCTGTGAGATATTTGCTATTATCGTCAATCTGAAGATGAGGAAACTAAGGCACAGACAGGTTAAGTAAGTGGGCCCAGAGAAGCCATTCAAACCATGTAGTCTGGTGCCAGAACCTGCTGTTAACCTCTGTGGGCATTGGCAGAGGATAATGATAACTAATAGTAAAATAAAATTAGTAAACAATCAAAATAAAGTGGTGCATCTCCCACTGGCTTCTTACAACGATTCAATGAAATAAGTATGTTAAACATGTCTCTGATTTCTGTGTCCTGATGCTTTGACTTCTGGGGTCTCGTTGACCCTGAGGGCTGCCCCTCCCAGGGCTGCCCCTCCCAGGGCTGGCCACGTGCTAGAGGCTGCCGGCAGTGCGCCTGGGGGCGCGCTCTCCACACTCGCCACGCCGCCACCACGCGCGGTCCGCGCCCACCAGCGCCTCTGTCCAGTTCTCACACTCCCGCTCACTGTCCTACTGCTGGAATCAACCCAGGGCCAGGTACTGGACAACCAAGGATAGTCTTGTGCCCCAGAACCTGCAGAAATTATTCACACTGGCCAGCCTAAACCTGTGAACCTGCCGTGCTGCTTCCTCCCTGTGGAAGCCACAGGCCAGGCCCCCGCCCTGTGCCCTCTTCCTCCTGACGGCCGGGCGCTTCGCCGTGGCTGCTGGGTCGTGGTCGTGGCTTGTCCCTCCATGGGCAACAAACTACCCTTTCAATGGCAGTCGTCTCCTGATGTGTCGGCCTGGTCAGAGCTCACATTTTCTATGAGTGCAAAGTACTTAAAACAGGACGTGAAAGTTCTACACATAAATAATACTGAACAAAGGTAAGCTGTCATCCACCTGCCCACTAGGAGAGAAATGACATGCACTGAAGACTTACCAGTGCTGTGCCGGATATTTCACACACACAATTTCATTTCATCATTGCTGCTGCTGCTATGAAAACTAGGAATTATTATCCCTACTTTACAGACAGGAAAACTGAGGCTCACGAGATTTATGCAGTTTGGTTGAGCTACCCAGTTCCCAGAGGGCAGTTTCCAGGCGTGAATCCTGCTTGTTTGTTACGGAAGCTTCTCTTCTCTGCTCCAGCCAAGCAGGGCCTGGAAGAGGACACTACGAGCTTCATTCTGGAAGGAACAGAAAATAAAGAGGTTTCAAAAGCAAAGCCCTCTGCTGCTTTCCTGCTGCGCTGCCTCCCTTTCTGCTGTGCCTCAAGAAGATTTTCTCCCTAAAGAATTATTTGGCCTTATACCAGCCTTTGCTTCTCCATTTATTAATTCCTTCTCCAGCTCATTTTTAAGACAGTGGGGAGAGCCTGGCTTTCAAATAACACTTGCTTTAATTTCTCCTTGGCCTGAATCGATGTTTCCACTTGTTCCAAACTGGCAACTTGTCCTCTAGTGCCATCCCTGTGGGCTTTTATCTTCCCTTCACTCGGTCCCCTGGCTGAAGAAAGACAGGCCGTTAGGCTCAGCTCCTGCTCCGGGGCAGGGGCAGGCTGTCACCGTGGGCACCCCACGTCCAGCTCCCCAGGGTGGGGCGCCCTCGTGATAACAGTCCTTGGCTTTGAGAAGACACGTCTGACGAGCACGCCTAGGCGTTCACACTTTGGGGCAGGAGGGTGTGTGCCGCCATCCCACAGAAGGGGAGGAGAGCATCAGGCTGCACGGGGCCAGAAGGGGAGGAGGGGCTGCCACTGGCCTTGCTCAGAGAGTGTCCACGTACACAGCAGAAGCATAATAGTTAGCACACAGAGGGTGGAGGCATGGACATCAGTGGTTTCGCCTGCTCTGTGTCCTCTCTGTGGGCTCAGCAGCAATCTCCTCCTCTTGAGGACCACTCTCAATGCTGTGATTTCAGTGGGGTTGACACCAGCCTCTGCCCCCACACCCTCAGGGCCAGAACCGACAAATCAGACTAATGGCAGTTTCTTCCAGGCAGGCACAGGGTCAATTCCAGTCAGTGAGAATCAACCTTGGGAATCTTAAATCACTGGGGAAGAGGCATCCTTTCCTTTGGAAAGGGTCAGCTGGTAGGAAGTGGGCATGGAGCTGCTGGGGGCCCTATTGGTGCCACATGGGCATAGCTCCCTGAGAACAAAGCCAATGACAAGCAACAGCAGAGGGGACGGAACATAATCCTCCGGTTGGCCTAGTTTAAACACCCAGATGTGGTTGTGCCTCAAATTAGACGCCCTGTGTGACCCTCAGTGGTGTGAGCCATGACTGTCTTTTATGCGTAAGCCGGTTGGAATTGGGTCTTGCCCCGTGCAGCCAAAATAGTCTGTCTAATCCATGGCCAGTCCCCCTCTGAGTTGCACAGGGTGGGCCCTCTGTCTACTTCAGCCACACTGGCCCTTGTTTTCCTTTGATTGTTCCAGTCTTGTCTCTCGAAGCTACCTTTGCTAGGCATCTCCTCCTCCACTCCCGTTTTGCCTAGATAACTTCTACTCGGTCTCTAGATCTCAGCTCAGACATCACACGCACCAGGCCCAGTGGGCCCTTCTGTTACACACTCTATACACCCTTAGGCTTTGCTTCATAAACTTAGCACGGTTTGTAGTAATGTATCTATTTTGGTAATTTTCTAGTTGTCCACTTCCTCCACTAGCCTGGCAGTCCCATGAGGGCAGAGAGTTGCTTCTCAGTAGGTCCCCAAGGCCTAGCACCATGCCCAGCACACGGTGGGCAGTCAGCAGATCTTTGCTGGGTAAACCGTGCATATGACGTGAGTACTCGATCCCCTGTGGACACCCACAGCGAGTGGACACGCTGGAGTGGGGCCAGGGGACACAAGCCAGCGGGTGTCTCATCCCTTAGGTCCTAAAGTAGAATTCGGGGACACGGGACTGCTGCCGTCAGACAGCCAAAGGGCGGTCATTTGGAAGGAGGGAGGCAGTCTCGTGAGTTTCCGCTCAGGGAAGTTGCAGGCAATGGGGACAGTGCCCAAGGCAGGCCGGGGCTCTGTGAGCATGGATTAGCTAAAAGCCAAGCTGGGAATTTTGAGGATAGATTCTATAAAATTTTATGTATTCATGAAAGTTTCCATACGAGAGTTTGACTGGTTGTATGGACCTTTTGTTCTGTGTGAAAATCTCAGAATCACAAACACAGATTCTTGTTTTATAGAACTGCAGGAGTAAGGATTGTCACGGAGCTTCCTGCCCTCTTTCTCCCCATAGCACGACCTGAGGGGTGGGTCCCCGTGATGAGGAAGCCCGCCTCGCCACCTTGTCGAAAGTGTGGGTCCCACTCCACTCCTCCCTTAAGTTTCTCGAGCAGGGCGCCTTTTGGGCAAAGTTTGATCTGTGTCCCAGAGCCTCTGGCTGGTCTCGTCTCTGCATGGTCAATAATCCGCAGGGTGTCGATATCAGCCTTATAGCTAATATTGCTCAGAAATGGGATTTTTGACAGAGATGTTGTTGCTAATAAAGACGGGCCTGGCGGCAAACTAGCTAATATCGTGGCTTCCACGGCCTTGCCACCGCCACGCAGACGGCGCCAAGGAGAAAATCACTTTCCCACCAGCATAAACATGACGGCTATCAATATAGTTAGTAAATGACATGATTTTCAGAAGAAAAGAAAACACCAATATTGAATACATTCCTGCTGCCGGGAAGCCAGTTGGTGTGAGGCGTGTGCGTGGCGCAGAGCTGAGCAGCTGCCCGGCCCGGCGTGGCTGACGGCACACCCTCTCCTCTGCCCGGGATGAGGATTATGCCAAGGAGAGTTAGACTTTCTAGAAAAATCATCATGGCCTCAGATCTCTTTTTGTTGGAGACGTCACTCCCCTGCTCTTTCCTTTCCTTGGTTTGTAGAGTCTTTCCCCAAAGGTTTTGCTTCTCTGGGTTCCCTGTCTGTCATCCACCAAGAAGGGACACTGTCGCACGGGGAAGCGCCCTCTAGATGGGGCGTGGGGTCTGCGGGCAGGCCTGGACAGCGCGGGGAGTCGCAGCGCGCCTCCACCAGCGCCCTTGCCTCCTCGCGCTGCTGGGACGGAGGCCCGTTCAAACTCGCCTCCGCTTCTGGGAGGACACTTGGCCAGAGCAGAGGCTGCAGAAGGAAGGCTGTTGAAAGAACAGAGACTATAACATTATCACGTCAACACTATCTCGTATTTAGGAATACTCGCTGTGGATTGGCCCCGTGCTAAGCATTTCACATCAATTATTTCCCTTAATTCTTGCAACTGTTAGGCACTGTTATGATCCCTGTTTTTCAGGTGAGTGGACGTAGCATCGAGTGGGCATAAAAGAAGGCAGAGTGGAGCTGAAAGGCCTCTCTGAGGCCAGCATTTGAGCCAGGAAGCAAACCAGAAGCAGGCAGCGGCGCCTGCAGACCGGTGCGTGAGAGAGGGCCGTCCGGGCACAGGGAGAGCACGTGCAAAGGCCTGGCCCCCGGCTTGCTCCGTGTGTCTGACAAACATCGGAAGGCCAGCGCGTCTGCCAAACAGCAAGGCAGGGGAAGAAGTGCGGGAGGTAAGGCAGGCCGGCAGTTAGGGCAAGATTTTTGGGCTCTTGAGGACTATGGCAAGAAGTGTGAATTTTATTCTAGTGTGAATGTGGTGGCTGTGGGAATTAAACAACAGGCCCAAAGTAGTTTGTGAACTGCAAAACATTAAACCGATATGCTGTTTGATTTTGGACCTCATTCATTGGATAGCACCCCACCACCACCGCCACCATGCTGGTCTGTGTCCATGGGCTTTATCCAAGGAGTTCAGACTCAAAACACTTCTACTACTTCCTGGATTCCAGATAGACTGTTAATGGACCAACCCTGTTCTACAAAGACTTGTGAAATAAGAACTGATCCAGTGGTAGAAGCCCAGATAAGGCAGTCCTGGGAATCTCTCCTGATTCCTTCCCACACTAACAAGCCATTAAAAGAAGACCTGCTTTCTGGTACGGGGAGCTGTGTAATGAGTCTTTGCAAGATACCATGACTGCTTTGAGTTGGGACTTGGGGCAGTTCCGGGGAGAAAGGCTCATTTCTAATCAACCAGAGATTTACTCTTGGAAGTTAGTGTAGCCTGGAAAGAAATTACATTAAATACTCTTTCTTGGCACCAAAGGGAAAACATAGAACAGTGAATTTACAAACTTGCTAAGGAGAGACCTGAAGATTTGCACAGACCCACATTGGTTTGCAGTCTCTAGCTCTGAATTCACCCTATGAATATATAAAGGAATAAAGCAATAAAAGCACAACAGGGGCATAAAGTAATTCACAGCTGATGGGTCCAAGAAGTGTCCAAGCTGGGATGGAATTATTGAGCAATCACCAAAATCTGGAATTCTCTATACTTCCAGAGGAGAAAAGTATGCTTTCATTATTCTTGGTCTAGGACTTTATAATTTTGTCAATCTAATGGGTTTAATAGTTTCTCATGGTTGCTTTAATTTTAGTTTTCTTGATTACAAATAAAGTTGAGGATTTTTTTAAAAGAAGGAAGGCTGTGTAATTGTAAATGATGACTTTTAGTATTAATTGTAGCAGCATAAAGCAGATCATCTTTTGTGCTTGTGGTTTGCCTTTGGCATGATATTTTCTCTTCTTTCTGGAGGTATGTGAGTAGAGGTAAGATATGCTATCAAAAGTAATACCACTTAGCTAAATACATGCCTGTTGTATCTTGTCTCTTTGTGTGTTGATTCATTCAACAAGCCAGAAGGAAACACCACTTCTACCAGTGAGAATAGTGAATGCTGGTTCCTGCAATAGAAACCCCTCAAGTCTCAGTAGCTTGACGCAGTAAAGATTTATTTCCCACTCAGGTGAAGTCCCATGGGGTAGCGGGTTCTCCTGCGCGGCTATTCTGCAGGTGGTGGGCGCGCAGGGACCAGGCCACTCCTGTCTTTCGGCTCCGCTGTCAGAGCAAGGAACGTCCACGACCACGGTGGCAAGAAAAGAGAGGGCTGAAAAACTGTGTGAACTAAAGTAAGATCCTAAGCCCCCGCTGACTGAATGGACCCTCTCTTGGCCAGGTGGACCCAGAAAAACCTTAAAACTGAGTTTCTGGCTGGACTCGGTGGCTCACGCCTGTAATCCTAGCACTCTGGGAGGCCGAGGTGGGCGGATCGTCTGAGCTCAGGAGTTCAAGACCAGCCTGAGCAAGAGTGAGACCCCGTCTCTACTATAAATAGAAAGAAATTAATTGGCCAACTAATATATATAGAAAAAATGAGCTGGGCATGGTGGCACATGCCTGTAGTCCCAGCTACTTGGGAGGCTGAGGCAGGAGGATCGCTTGAGCCCAGGAGTGTGAGGTTGCTGTGAGGTAGGCTGACACCAAGGCACTCACTCTAGCCTGGGCAACATAGCGAGACTCTGTCTCAAAAAAAAAAAAAAAACCTGAGTTCCTAGCCATGAAGGGAAAGGAGGTTAGGCATGCTTCAAATTTACCCCTCCCTCTGGAGTTCAGGTGCAATTGACCAGCAATACTGTGAAAATAGAGATCACAAAACTAATAAAACAGACTCTTTATGACAATAAGATACTAAATTATTAACAGTACCTAAGGCCATGTGGGACAAAGCTTAAATCACCTACAGGCCATCAGTTTGCTTAACAGATCACTTGAGTGAGTATATTGTGGCTTGCCTCTGATTAACAGAATTCGTTATCTTAACTCAAAACATTCCAAGCCTTTAGACAAAGCTTAATTTATTTAACCAATTACAAATCAGAGCATCTTTAACCACTTCAGTACCAGCGTTGACTATAGTCGACAGCCATGACGTGAAGGCGCATAGCCAAGTGTCGACTTTAGCTGACAGCCGTGATATGACTTTTCTAATTTTGCATTTATCAAAATAAAATTGTGAACATTTAAAAATAATGTAATGAAAACATGTATGTATATGTTACCTATTCTAATTTACATTACAAGTAAAGCTTCCTGTAGAGTAAAAGAAGCTTTCAGTGCTTTCAAGCTTTCCTCATCACATAAGAGCAAAACGGTTTCATCGTCAATGCACAGCACAGACTGTCATGCTGACTATGAGTGCCGGCTGTGGGCAAGGTGTCGTGGCCGGTGAGCACCGTACTGAGTGCTAACATACCAAAGTGGTTAAACCCACATATAACCTATAAGCCCATCCCACCCCCCTGCTTTGAGATGTCCCACCTTTTCATGCCAAACGAATGTATTTACCTTCCATGTATTGACTGATGATTTTAGCTGCAATTCCTGACTCCGTCAATGTATAAAAGCCAACTGCAACCCAACTGCAGGAGGACCACTTGCTCAAGACTTCTTGGGCATGGCTCCCCAAGCTGTGGCCACACACATTGGCTCAGAATAAATTGTTTTAGATCATTTTACAGAGTTCGGGGTTTTCTCCATTAACAATTGTATTGGATGATTTTAAGAACTTACCTTGGTAGTGAGTTGCAGCACTTTTATTCATATTCTATTGGTCTGAATCCAGTCACCTGGCCCTGCTAACTGCAAGGGAGTCGAGAAATGTAGAGGAGCATGCAGATGGACACGAGCACTCCCAGTTTCTGCTGTACACCCGTGTGGCAGCACCTGTGCTCGTGAATGAGACAGTTCTATGGGTGACTAAGATACGCACCCGCCCACGGAGGAACTCACAGTCTAATTGGCAGGAAAAAGGCATACCGAATTATGCCATACTGCAGAACAGGATAATGAGAATTACTGATCAGAACTCTCCACAACTTAGAAGGCAGTACAGGTAGGGTGAACAGTAAGAACAAAGGTATGGCGGCCAGAAAGCACGAGGTGTACCTGGGTAACTGTGACCTAATACTTTAGTAGAGACAAGGACATGTGAAGAGGACAAGTGGAAGGAAATAAATCTGAAAATGTAATTTGGTTCCTGATCAAGGACAGGCTAAGGAATTTCAGAAGCCACTGACTATTTTTCAGAAAGGAAATAAAAGAACATTAAGTAAAGCAACTAATTAACCAGTTCAACCAAGATAGGAAAAGTCTGTAATAATGTTGTACCTTTGTTTCCTTACCTGTAAAATGGGTATATTAATATTAATATTAATCTTTACTTTTTATGGTTGTTGTGAGGATTAAATAAATAAATACATGTAAAGTGCTTAGAATCATGCCTGATTCAGTAAGTGGCCCACATTAATATTGGCCAAGGAGTATGTAGTCTTGGTGCACTAATCTCTCCAAGAGATGTGGCCGTAACTTAAAAGACAATCTTGACCAGGCCATTAAAGAAATTGTTCAAATGGGTTGACAACCAGGGCAAAGAAGCAAAATACCCGTGGTAGGGGTACAAATGATTTTCTGGGAGTTCCCATATTTCAGGAAGGCCGTATTCCCCTCCATTCCCCTCCATGCACTCTCTTGCTTTAAGAGAAAGAGTATGAAGTCGTATTTCAGACTACCTGGGAGCTATCCACAGATCTTGGGCAAAACCACGTCGTGGTTAAGAGAGTGAGTGCTGGTCTCAGAGTGTCTGGGAGTGAGTCTGACTCTCCATGTATCAGCCGTGTGCTCCTGACCAGCTTATTTAAAACCTCATTAAGTCTAAGTTTCCACAGCCATAAAATGACGGTAACACTTACCTCACGGAGTTGTTAGCAGAGTCAATGAGGTGATATGTGTACGACATTGAGCACAGTATCTAGTTTTCACTAAATGTTCAATAAATGCTGGGTTTTATTTTTTATTAATTAGAAGACATAAAGCACAAATTAAAAATTAAATTCTGCAGCCAACTGAAAAGTCAACACAAATTCAAATATCTGGATAGTTGGAAACAATTAAAATAATTTACAGATTTATTTCTATTCATATGTCAGAAATGTTTAGGTACCAACCTAGAGAAATGACTGTATCTGGTCGGTTGTTTCCTTCCCGGGTAGAGAACCTTTGAACATACTGCTGACTTCGGCGGTAATTTCACCCTTACCTTAACCCTGGTCAGCAAAAATCCTACAGTTGAGTTTTGTCCCTAAATTCCAGTGCGACTTTATTTTTCTATCATAATCCTGGGTCCTGTGCTGTTGGAGGAAACAGAGCTGTGTCTGCTCGCTCGGAAGGGGCTCCGCAGAGCGTCCCAAGGGAGGCCGTGCCGGGGTGGCTGCCTCTGCCTCTCCGAAGCCCCAGGCTGCGCAGGCGGCTCCCGGCCAGCGCCTCCCAGAGAGCAGCCGCTCTTAGGGCAGAGACCTCACTCCAGGTCAAAATCCAAGGGCCAGATGGGTTGACGGAGCCACATGTTCCTTGGTGTGTCCCACTGCATCTTCCAGAATCAATTTCTCTGTTTAAAACTCCCTTCCTGGCCGGGCGCGGTGGCTCAAGCCTGTAATCCCAGCTCTCTGGGAGGCCGAGGTGGGCAGATCGTCTGAGCTCAGGAGTTCAAGACCAGCCTGAGCAAGAGCGAGACCCCATCTCTACTATAAATAGAAAGAAATTAATTGGCCAACTAATATATAGAGAAAAAATTAGCCGGGCATGGTGGCACATGCCTGTATTCCCAGCTACTTGGGAGGCTGAGGCAGCAGGATTGCTTGAGCCCAGGAGTTTGAGGTTGCTGTGAGCTAGGCTGACGCCACGGCACTCACTCTAGCCTGGGCAATAAAGTGAGACTCTGTCTCAAAAAAAAAATAAATAAATAAAAATAAAACTCCCTTCCTCTTCAGCCGAAAAGCCCAGAAGCCTCATTTCAAGTCAGGAGAATAGTAGCATGTCATTCCATTAATACACACAGTCGACCTCTGAATCCAGTTTGGACTCAGTGGCCCCTGCCCCAGCCCTACCCCTACGGCATGAAGGGCTAATTCCGGGAGGATGAAGGAGGAAGAGCATGGAAAAGGTAAAATCACTGTATTTAAATTAATTCTGCAAATACATATTGAAGCCTACTGTATGTCGGGCCCTGTTCTAGGCACTGGGGAAAAATAAAACCCTATTGATGGCCTCAAAGAGCACAAGTCAAGTGGAAGAGGTAAAAGATTGATCTAGTAAATATAAAGTCTGCGTAGCAGGACAAGCAGGACACTGGAAGCAATTACTATGTGGCGCCAGCACCGTGGAGGTGGTGTCATAAAAAGTCTCCTGGAGGACATGACATTGGAGCTGGGTTTCCAAATTTGAACATGAGTTCTGCAGGTGCAAAGAGGGGTAGGGAAGTGAATAACAGGGAAGAAGTATCCGAAAATCTTCCTACTCGAATTGTGGTCCACACACCAGCATCATCATCACCACTCGGGAGCTTGTCAGAAACGCACAGTTGCAAGCCCCACCCTGACCTGCTCAATCACAAGATGCACTTAACAAGACCCACGGGCTCATTAAGTCCCGAAAGCGCTCGTCCAGGAGCGGGGAACAGCCAGAGGAGAGGAGGGAAGGACAGAAATCTGGGCCTGCTCAGAGAGTTATGAGAAACTTGGACCAACAGAAAGCCCGCCAGGGGCAGTGGTAGAAGCCAGGGAGGCGGATCCCACACCCACACCACATCTGCAGGAAGGAAAGGCCCTTCTTAACTACACTCCTCCACTTGCAACCCCCAGGTCTGCCCAAAGCAGTAGGGACACGTGTGGGAGCTGGTGGCTGGGCTCTGGCATCGTCTCACCCGAGGCCAGAGCTGACCTCTGTTTGCATTTCCTCCTCCAGGCTGGGTCCGTTAGAGCTGACTTAGCTATTTACCTCTGCCCACATCCCAGGCTGCCCTGATGAGAGTTCACACAGACCGATCAATCAGGCAGACTTCAATTAATCCTAATTGTCCTGTCGGGATTCCTTGCCAATAACTAGGAAGGTGTGGTGAGCCGCAGGCGTGACTTCATCATGGCTTTCAGAATTCCCATAGAAGCTGAGGGCAGCTCGCTCCTGCCCTCAACTCTACACACAGCAGTGTGCTCTGTGCGTGCCTCTGTGTGTGTGTGTGTGTGTGTGTGTGTGAACACTCATCTTGCAGTGCACAGTAGAGCTCCTCAGACCAACCGGTCGCCCGTCCATCTTGTGGCTTCTCCTCTGAGAGTAAGGGAAGATCCATCAGGCAGATTAAAAAAACAGACACAAGTAACAATCTGGAACCTTCTTTCCAAGAATCTAAGGGCAATCGCTTGATCTCTTTCCCTGATCTCTAGGCACAGTCGTGGGGCTACTTCCCTCATCTCTTACTCATTCCATCCTTGAACCCAGACACTACATGTTCCTTCCCATGGCTTCTGCACATGCAGTTCCCTCTGCCAAGAATGCCCTTCCCCTTCTGCTGTATGCCCAAAGAACTCTCATCCGACTTGCGTCTCCTCCCTGAAGCCCACTGCGACTTTCCTGGGCTGAGTTTGCTGTTCTGTGCTCCCGCTATCCATAGTTCATAATCTAGGCCTCCACCTGAACATTTCTCATGCTGAGCTGGGGCTGGGTTGCGGGACTCCTCTAGGGCATGGATTATGTAACTTCCGTTTGTCTGCACCCTTGCACCAAGCACATTTCTTAGTGTAGAGTAGGTATTCAATAAATGTGTGAGGAAAATTCTACTCTATTGGGACCAAGATATTCCAAACTCATTTTTATGAATAAGTTTAGTCAAGAAATATGGGTTAATTTTTATTAAGTGTGCATCGTGATTGAAAGAATACAAGGAAAATCTATAGCCCCAAATCTTTTCTCAACACCTGAACATGCACAAGTGAAAAGTGGACAAATGATGTGGATTAGAATATTGTGGGCAGAAAGAAAACTTAGGGAACTTAGCAACTTTGCAAAGGCCAATCTAGTAAGGAGGAGTAATGTCTCTCCTGAGGCAGTGCTGAGCCCCAAAAGAGGCCCCAGAGCCTGGCCAACTTAAAGAGATTTTGTATCCCTTTCCCAGCCAAATGAGACCCTGTCCATGTGAACAGTGAGATGTGAATGAGGGACCGACCGAAGCAATCAGGACAGACCGGTTCCAACTCTAGCCACAGGCTCCCACGAACAGCAGTGAGCGCAGCCCTCGCCGAATTGCAAGAGTAAGGGACGAGGTGATGGGGAGCTCCTTCACGTCCCTGGACTTGGAGCAAGGCCGTCTTCATCGCACTGTCTGGGGGAGTTCAGTGCGGCAGGGGAGAAGGCGGGTTAAGCAGACGGGACAGGGGCCAGACGAGCAGGGCTCACGTCCAGGCTCGCTGCCGACCCTAGCGCGTAGCATCTTGCAGTGCCAGAAAGCAAGAAAGTACTGACGACAAAAAGAAAGAAAAAAACACAGTGAGGGGAATATACAAAAGGACACAGGATCCAACTGAAAAAGCTCCCGATGGCCAAATCTGGAGCAATTTGAGCAACAAAATAAAGTAATACTAGATTATAACTCAAAGTATAAAGTGAGTAGCCATAAGTCCATACTGATATAAAAACATGATTAAATAAATAAATACGTAAGCGTGGAGAATAGACAAACCTCCCATGCAGAAAAACTTCTAAACTCTCCTCCCGAATCTACATGCTATGTGATCTGGCCCTGCCCACTGCTCCGGCAGCCCTGCCCCCTGCCCTCAGCCAGCGTGGCAGCCACGGCGCATCCTCGGGGCTTTGCACTCGCCATTCCCTTGGCCTAGAGCATTCTGCCTCCGATCCTACACACGGCTGGTTGCCTCTTGTCATGTGGGTCTCAGCCCAATGTCACCGCCACAGAGAAGTCTTCCTTGATCACCCTGACCAGGCCCTATTCCTTGGCCCTGTTTTATTTCCTTGACAGCACTTGTCGTTTTCTTCAAAAATGATCTTATTTACTTTTTTATTGACTTGTTTATTTGCATTTTCCCCTACTTTAAAAAATGAACCATGATAATAGTAACCTTGTCCATCTTTTCACCACTGGGTACCTGGCACATAGTAAGTGTTCAATAAATATTTATGGTATAAATGATTGAATAAATTATGCTCATCAACTTCAACATTCTTAGAGCCAGGCACGGTGCCTAGCACAGAGTGAGGTTGAACATTGTTTGTGTGGTGGGTGCGTGCATGGATTAACAAATAAATGAATTAATCAGTGGATAAATGAGTAAAGAAAACAATGACTGAGTATGAATAAGTGAGTATAGTATGTTTATAAAATCCTGGGCTGACCTCACATAATGCATTAGTTGTGAATTCGCCCACCAGGTGAATTCTGCAAAGCTGTCCTGCACATTTGGCTGCAGAAAGCCAGCCTGGTTGGAGTTTAAGGGTAATTTGGACTTTAGCTTTTGGAGATGCCTGTCTGAGGTAGGGAGGAGAGGAAGCCTGTGAGCTTCTCCTCTCCAAACATTTAATGAGGCTTTTGGAACAGATCATTTGGAGAGGATGCTGTGGAGATGAGGGCTAGGGTATAAAAATAGATGGATTTCCTTACTGAAATGATTCCCAGTCATATTTTCCCTGTGTCGCGAAATGATTAAAACTCATAAATTACCATTAACTGTGAAGTGAGCAAATAGCGAACCTGCAAGTGTCTCTTCCGTTCCAGAGCTGGGTCTCGGGAGCCCTCAGGGAAGGCCTGACGGCTGCAGCAAGGTGCTTTACCTGCCAGTCCAGAAACCACATCAGGGAAGAGCCTCAAAGGCCCCATGGTCCCCAGACAGAACAAGTGTTTGCAGCTTCTAGAGTCGGTTCCTGCAGGGCAGGGCCCAGAGGAGCTGCTCTCAGATGACATCTTTTCTCAGGTTCTGTGGCTACAGTGTGCACAGTGTGTTGAGTGTGGAAGTAGCCTCCCCACATTAAAGAGGAAAATCTTAGGGCAATCCCATGGAAGGCATCCAAGGACCTAGAGAGAGGACAGATGCCTTTCCTGCCCTAATGTGGTCCCACTGGGGCTTAGAGCACTGAGTCTTGAACTAGGTATTGAATCAGCGTCTCCCAAAGGTCTTTACCATGGAAATCCCGGAGTCCCAGCCCACACCAATGAGCCACAGCCTCTCAGGGTGGGGCCCAGGGATGCTGTGTTTTAAAAACTCGCTGAGCGCCTTACTTACCTTCCTATCATCATCAAAATAGGGATGAAATTAACGAGGCAATAATTTCCAGACCCTGAACCAAAGACAGTGCAGAGCTGTGACCGCTGACAGAGGGACAGCGTTCAGGACACCAGCGTCTGCTCGGCATGCTGCCAGGAGCACTTCCAAAGTGCAGGCGGGGGGCAAACCCAGATGCAGCATAGCGGCCGCACCGAGCCGAGCAGGGTTTGGAACGTGGGCTGCCAAAGTGGCTGGGATTCTGGAAGGCAGGTACAGGGAAGGAGAGCTTCAGAGAGGAAAGACCTAGAAATTTGTATGGCCGTGCCCTGTGGGTTTTTGGTTGAAGCCTAGGGGTTCGAATGACAGAGCAACACTCCGTGAGTCCTGAGGGAGCACAGCTGCCCACAGCCCAGACCTGAGTGGAAATACCAGACGCTCTGCGGGGCTGAGTTCCAGCCCAGCTAGAATGGAGAAGCCTTGGTGTGACCTCAGTCAGGCTGCGTCCGGGCCTGTGTGGGCGGTGAGGACCGTGCTCAGGGCCATCCTTTTATGGTAAGTGAGGACTACACCCTAGAGCAGAGTTTCCCGACCTCCAAATCCAAAATGTCTATGGACATTCCAAAATACCTCTGGAAGCGGGGGCAAACATCACCCTCAAGTTGAGAGTAGCTGCTCCAGAGTAAGGCCCACATCTTATGACTAATGATGAAACTAGCCCGTCCTAACTAAAAACAAATAAATAAAACAAAGCCTGATAGGATCACGAGAATTCACCAGTATTTTACATGTCTGCAATGGCAAAACTCACGTTTAAAAGAAAACAACATAATCTGAACGCCCTGCAAGATGTCACCCACAACATCCCACGCACAAGAAAACGTCAGCAGGCAAGGGAAGCAGAAAGACAGGGCCCACAGTCGAGGGCTTGGCAGTCAATAGAAACAGACGTGTGGATGGCACAGGTATTGCAATTAACGAAAAGGCTCTGAAAAATAGCTATTATAAATGAAGGGCCAGGAAATGTGAAGATAGATCAATAGAAATTGTTCAATCTGAAGATTAGAATAAAAAAAGCTTTTTAAAATGAACAACCACTACTGACATAGTCAATTGATTTTAGATTAATGTGTCAAGATTTTCAATGGGAAAGAAAGTCTTCTCAGCAACTGGTATAGAAACAACTGGATAGTGATATAAGAAGAACCCCACACCATATACAAAAATCAGCTTGAGATGAATCAAAGATGGCTCATCTTTCTTTTTTTATTTCAGGAAATGTCCATACGACCTAAAGTCATCTACAGAATTAATGCTATCTTCATCAAAGAGGGTTCATCTTTGAATCTATGGTTTGGTTTTAAACATAACATCTAAAAACATAAAGATGCTGAAGGAAAACATAAGAGAACATGAGTTTGCGTAAGCTAAGGTTTTTTAAGTAGAACACAAAGAGCAAATAGCAATAACTATAAAAAATAATAAATTTGGTATTATCAAAATGAAAGCCTTTTGTTTCTCAAAAGACACTGTTAAGAAAATGAATAAACAAGGCGCAGATTTGGAGAAAATATTCTCAAAACACATATTTCACAAAAGATTGGTATCCAAAATATAAAAAGAATGCATACATCTTAATAATATTTTTTAAAAACCCTGAATTTTTAAAATAAGCAAAAGATTTGAACAGACATTTCACAAAAGGAGGTACATAATTGACCAATTAGCACATGAAAAATGTTCAACATTGTTGGTCATCAGGAAAATGAAAATTATGATACATATAAATATATTCAAAGTAGCTAAAATTTAAAAAACTGACAACACTCAATGTTGGAAAGTATATAGAGCAATCAGGACTCTCATAAATTGTTGGTAGGAATATAAAATAGTACAACCACTTTGAAAGGAGTTCTGATAGTTTCTTATAAAATTAAACAAACGCCTGCTCTATGACCAAACAGTTCCACTTTTAGGTATTTACCCAGGAGAAAGGAAAATATATGTCCATAGAAAAAGACTTGTACAAGAAAATTTATAGCAGCTTTATTTACAATATCCAAAAGCAGAAAACAGCCCAGATGCCATTAATAGTAGACTGCCTAAACAAAATGTGGTATCTTCATACAATGGAATACTATTCAGCCATAAAATGAACAAACTCCTGTTTCATGCAACAACATGGATAACTCTCAAAATGCATTAAGGTAAGCAAAAAAAAAAAAGTCTTACAAAAAAGCATGTATACAGCATTATTTTATTTATATGAAATTTTATAACCATTGGTGAAAATTAACCATTGGTGAAAAATATAACAATGGTTGTCTTGGGGAGAAGGGATTGGCTAGGAAAGTGTATGACAGAACTTTCTGGAGTATTGACAATGTTCTATAGCTTCACAGGGTTTGTGTTATGCAGGTGTATGCATTTGTCAAAACTCAGCAAATGTACACTTAAAACTATACATTTGTCAAAACTCATCAGCAATACATGTAAAACCTGTATGTAAATCTGTATGTAAAAAAGAAACCTGTAGTTAAAAAAAACTTAAATATTAAACTCTTATAATAGTATCCATGCTAATGTATTCAGAGATGAAGTATATTGATGTCTACAACTTACTCTGAAAGCCATCCAAAAATTAGATGGATTGATGGATGGATATAAAAATGAACAGATGGATAGATATGTGATAAAAATGTTAATTGTGGAATCTTAGTGGCGAGAATATAATTTCTTCAGTTTTTCTGTATATCTGAAAAATTTTATAATAAAAGATTAGAAAATAAATGAATGGAAACTTAGTAACCTGTGGGTCACAATCAAATTGACTGTCACGTGTGCATTTGGAGTTTCAGAAAAGTAAAGAGAGAGAATGAAGGGAAAAATTGAGGAAGAAATAATTTCCAAAGTATTTCCACATTTGGTGAAAAATATCAATCTACAGATTCAATTCCAAAGAACTTCAAGTTGGATAAAGAAAATATCTAGGCACTTCACACTGCTGACACCAAAAATAAAGAGAAAACTTTTAAAGCCGCCAGAGGAAAAAAGACACATCACGTATGAAGGAACAATGAATTGAATGATGACTGATTTCTCTTAAGAGAAAAAAAATGAGCCCAGAAGAAAGATGGAAGGGTGACATTTTTAAAGGGCTGGGGAAACAATGTCAAAGTGCAATTCTATATCTAACACCCCCCGTCAAGAAAAACAATACAGAAACAAAAACACAAAAGCAAGACAGGCTTCAAAAACAAGGGGAATATAAAGCCTTCAAGGTAAGCAAAAGCCGAGGCAGGCTGTCCCCAGGAAATGTGTGCCACAGGAAATGCTAAAGAAAGTTCCCAGGCTGAGGGAAATAGAAACAAACACAAAACCAAATTTATTGTAAGGAATGGAAAACATAAGACATAGTAAATACATGTGTAAAAATAAAAGACTCATTTTTATTTCTTAAATTCTTTAAAAGACACTTAGTTGTGGAGTCTGTAGCTGATCTAGAAGTAAAATATTTAACAATAATGGCACAAAGGTTGCTGGGGAGGGAAACAGAATCATACTGCTTTGGTTATACGATTTATGTGGAGCAGTACAATATTACTCTAAATAGACTATGGAAAATTAAAGATACATATTTTGCTCTTTAGAGCACCCACATAGAAAATAATACAAAGAATTATAGCTAACAGCCAATTGAGGAAATAAACTGGAACATTACAAAATATTTAATTAGTATAAAACAAGGTGATAAAGGAGAACCCAGAACCCCATTTAGAAAAATAGTAAGATGACAGATTTAATTATATTGATATTTATATTAAATATACACAGGAAAACATTCCCATTAAAAGGCATAAATTGTCTGAATGGATAAAAAAGCTACCCACAGCTACGTGCTGTCTAAGAGACACTCTTTAAATATTCAGATCTGGGTAAGTGGGCAGACACACAGAGCATGTGCCGAGAGAGAAGTGACAATAGCCATGTCAAAGGGTGCAAGGGCAATGTGCAAAAATCAACTCTATAGGAACAGCATACAATGAGAAAATAAAATTTAAAAACAATTACATTTGCAAAATGTAAAATCATAAATACTTAGGCATAAATACAGCAAAATATGCTCAAAGCCTTTAAACAAAAACCAGGAAACATTGCTGAGATAAATTAAAGAAGATGGAAATAAATGGAGAACTTTACAACGCCCATGGATTGGAAGACTCACTATTCTTACCATGCAATTTTTGCCAAATTTATGTATATATTATTAATATATGAGAACCCAATCAAAACACCCATGGGCATTTTTTAGAAATTGATAATTTAATTCTAAAATTGATGGCCCTGGAAGGACCTATGGAGCTAAAGCAATTTGGAAGAACTAAGTCAGAAGACTAATGCTACACTGACTTGAAGATTTACTAAAAGTCTACAAGAATCAAGACAGTGCGATATTGGCTTAAGGATACACACATGCAACACTGAAGTAGAATTGAGAGTCTAAGATAGATTTACACATCTACAGTTAATTTATTGTCAATAAAGATACTGAGGCAATTCAATGGGGGAACAGGAAGACTTCAACAGATGGTATTGGAACAACTGGATTATGGAAAAGTTTTAACCTCCTCCTTTATCTTGTACCATAGAAAAATTCAATTTGTGCTAGATCATAGATCTAAATGTAAGTGCTAAAACTCTAAAGCATCTAGAAGAAAACATTTAAGAAAAGCTTCATGGCTTGGACATAGGCAAAGATTTCTTAGAAAAGGCCTTAAAACCACAAACCAGGGGGGCGGAGCAAGATGGCAGTCGAGGAACACCGCCAGACAGAGTGTCTTTGCAAAAAAGACAGTTTCTAGAAGAAAGTAGAAGAAAGAAGCAAGCAGATGAGCATACATTGGCCGAGGGTCAGAAGGAGGGGTACCAGAGACTACGAGAAGAGATTGCGGAGCAGAACTAGAAGCAGAGACCTCCCCAAGAAGCTTGGAGACAAGCGGCAAGGGTGGGTGCAGCGGTTAACTTCCCCTCCCTTGCATCTGGGACTGCTGGTGGCTCCCCAGCGGGAAGAGAGACCTGCGGACACCAGGCCAGAGACGGCCACCGCCAGCGAGCGGTAAGCCAGTAGCGGACGCGGCACCAGGCTCCCAACTCCCTCGGGGCACCTCCCTGTGCACAGACCCGAGCCGCGTGGCAGGCACCATATTGCCTCATTCTCCCCTCCCCCGACCCTACCCGCGGCTGCCGAGAGAGACAATATAGCCACCAGCCAGAGGCATCGCCAGGGAAACAGACCTTCCCTTTTGGGGCCCTACAGCGGACTGAGGGGAACTCAGACGGTGAGCTCCCCACCCGCCAGCCCTCCCAGGTGCTGCTGGCCTGGTGACTGCAGAAGAACGGGGCAGACCCTGAGGCTGAGAGACATCAACCCAGCTTGGGCTCCCCAGGGGTGAATGAGGACTGGCACTCCTCTCCCTAGTGGGGTCAAGGATTGAATTCCGGGCCTCAGAGGTCAGACCTGCAGACCAGATCCCATGCACCCAGGTCTCACATTGCCTGGGACACAGAAGGGACATTTGTGAACAGCCTACTGAGGGGTGTGTGCCTTTAAGGGCAGATCAGCGTGCTTGAGGGCAACCCTCCTCCCAAAGTGGGTTCTGTGTGCCAGCCCAGGTGGCGTTCCTGTGCAGGGAAACTCCTGGCTGGCATCACAGCGAGGGGAGGCCCGGTGGCGTGAGGTCTGACCTGCTGGCAGAGGCCCAGGAGTAGCTGCGGAGTTGGGGAGGGTGGAAAGAAGCAAGGCCTGCTCCAGACTGCAGGTCTCAGACAGCTCCACCCCCACACACAGACTTTCTGACTGAGCGGAGCCATTCCAGCCCCTCCCTGACAGCTTTGCCTGGAAGCAGAGAACAGAACTTTGATCCCTGCTAATAGCATTGGTGATGCCTGAGGGCAGGCTTACCCAACTCAGCTCCGCCCAGACTCTCTCCTAGACCAGCCCTCACTGAGGGGGAGAAAAGGACACACTTGGAAGTCCCAGGGCCCCACCCACCACCTGAGGCACTAGAGTGCCTCTCTAGAGGAACAAGAGCTGGTCACAGGTCACAAAAACAACAGCGCAGCCTGTTCCCCGGAGCAAGTGCCACCTACTGACAGGGAGGACATTCTGCATACCCTTTTCACAACACCTACTGACTCATCATACAGGGAGTGGTCGAATCTCACCCACAAACACCACCTCCTGGCTCAGAGACTAAACAGGGTGTGTCATTACCCAAACGAAAACCTAAAGGAAAGAAGCAACAACTGATCGACATGGGAAGAAATCAGCGAAGGAACTCTGGAAATACGAAAACTCAAACGGAAAGCACACCCCCAAAGAGGAACGCCAGCCCCTTAGAAATGGACACCACCAAAATCAGGCCACTAAAATGACAGAAGAAATAAAAGCGTGGATCATAAGAAAATTCAACAAGTTGCAAGAAAAACTGAATAATCAACACAAAGAAACCACAAAAAGCCTCCAGGACCTGGAACAAAAATTCACCAAAGAAATTGAAACAATGCAGAAAACTCTAACTGAACTCCTGGAAATGAAGAATCATTTCAGGGAACTACAAAACACAGTGGAAAGCCTTAAGAACAGGGTAGATCAAACAGAAGAAAGAATCTCAGAGATTGAAGATAACACGTTCCAATTAAATAAATCAATCACAGAGATAGAGCAGAGAAACAAGAGAAAAGAGCAAAGCCTACAAGAGATGTGGGATTATGTGAAGAAACTTAATGTGAGGGTTATAGGGTACCCAAAGGGGAAGAAGAAAACACTCAAGGGTTGGATAAGCTATTCAAAGATATAATAGAGAAAAATTTCCCAGGCCTTGCTAAAAATCTCGATATACAAGTTCAAGAAGCTCAGAGGACCCCTGGGAGATTCAATGCAAATAGGAAGACGTCACGACATGCAGTCATCAGACTGACCAAAATATCAACTAAAGAGGCCCTTCTATGAACTGTAAGGCGAAAGAAGCAAGTAACATACAAAGGAAAGCCAATCCAAATAACACCAGACTTCTCTACTGAAACTTTACAAGCAAGGAGAGACTGAGGCCCCATTCTCACTCTTCTGAAACAGAATAATGTCCAGCCTAGAATCTTATTCCCTGCAAAACTAAGTTTTGTATAGGAACGAGAAATCAAGACATTCTCAGATAAGCAAAGACTGAGGGAATTCACCAAGACAAGACCAGCCCTTCAAGAAGTACTCAAAACAGTGTTACCCATGGATTAGCACAATAAACACTCACGAATGTAAATCTACTCAAAGCTAAAGATCGAAGCCCAGACACCACAATGGCTCAAGAGAGAAAACAAAGCAACAACGTTCAACCCAACATAATGAACAGAAATCTGCCCTACCTATCAGTTATCTAAATAAATGTGAATGGCTTGAACTCCCCACTCAAGGGACATAGTATGGCCGAATGGGTAAAAAATACAAGCCAAGTGTCTGCTGCCTTCAGGAAACACATCTAATCTGCAAGGATGCAATTAGACTAAAGGTAAAGGGGTGCAGAACAGTATTTCAAGCAAACGGAAGCCAAAAGAAAGCTGATGTGGTGGTGCAGATTACAGATAACTTAGTTTTTAAATCAACAAAAGTAATAAAAGGCAAAGAAGGTCACTATATAATGGTGAAGGGTACAGTTCAACCAGAAGACATAACAATTCTAAATATATATGCACCCAACCTTGGGGCATCCAGATTCATAAAGCAAACTCTACTTGATCTAAACAAATGGATAAACAACACCACCATAATAGTTGGAGACTTTAACACCCCCTTGACAGCACAGGACTGTTCCTCCAAACAAAAAATAAGCAAAGAAATAATGCACTTAAGTGTAACTCTAGAAAAAATTGGCCCAACTGACATATACAGGACATTCTACCCCAAAACCACTGAATATATATTCTTCTCATTAGCTCATGGGTCATTCTCTAAGATTGATCATATCCTAGGACACAAAGCATATCTCAAACAATTTTAAAAAATAGAAATTATACCATGTATCTTTTCAGATCACAATGGAATAAAAGTAGAAATAAACCCTAACAGGAACTCCCATTTCTACACAAAGTCATGGAAACTAAACAACCTTCTGCTGAATGACCACTTCATAAATGAGGAAATCAAGATGCAGATCAAAAGATTCTTTGAAATAAATGACAAAGGAGACACAAGTTATCAAATCCTGTGGGACACAGCTAAAGCAGTCCTGAGAGGAAAGTTTATTTTCATAAATGCTTATATCCAAAAGTCTAAAAGATCACAAATAGACAACCTAATTAATCATCTCAAAGAGCTGGAAAAAGAAGAACAGACCAACCCCATACCCAGCAGAAGAAGTGAAACCACTAAGATCACATCAGAACTAAACGAAATTGACAACAGGGAAACCATACAGAAGATTAACAAAACAAAAAGTTGATTCTTTGAAAAAATAAACAAAATTGACACACCTTGGGCTAGACTAATGAAAAGCAAAATATCTCATAAGCAAAATATCTCAAAAGAAAAATATCTCATAAGCTCCATCAGAAACAATAAGGGAGAAATTATAATGGATGCCACAGAGATACAAGATATAATTCATGAATACTACAAAAACCTCTATGCGCACAAAGTGGAAAATGTGAAGGAAATGGACAATTTCTTAGAAACACACAGCCTCCCTAGGTTCAAACAGGAAGAAATAGAATTCCTGAACAGACCAATATCAAGTACTGAAATTGAAACAGCAATAAAAAACCTTCCTAAAAAGAAAAGTCCTGGACCAGATGGTTTCACGCCCAAATTTTACCACACCCACAAGGAAGAACTGGTGCCTATCCCGCAGAAATTATTCCACAACATCGAGAAGGATGGAATCCTCCCCAACACATTTTATGAAGTGAACATAACCCTGATACCAAAACCAGGAAAGGATACAACAAAAAATAAAACTATAGACCAGTATCCCTTATGAATATAGATGCAAAAATTCTCAACAAAATCCTAGCCAATCGAATCCAGGTGCTTGTCAAGAAAACAATCCATCACAACCAAGTGTGCTTCATCCCAGGGATGCAGGGATGGTTCAATATACACAAATCTATAAATGTAATTCACCATATAAACAGAAGCAAAAACAAAGACCCTATGATCCTCTCAATAGATGCAGAAAAAGCATTCGACAAAATTCAACCCCCTTTTATGATAAGAACGCTCAATAAAATAGGCATAGAGGGGGCTTACCTAAAAATGATACAAGCCATATATGACAAACCCACAGCCAATATCATACTGAATAGGGAAAAATCAAAACATTCCCACTTAGAACTGGAACAAGACAAGGTTGCCCACTAACTCCACTTCTATTCAATATAGTGCTGGAAGTCCTTGCTACAGCAATCAGACAAGAGAGTGGAATTAAGGGCATCCAAATGGAAGCAGAAGAGATCAAACTCTCACTCTTTGCTGATGACATGATATTATACCTAGAAAACCCCAAGGATTCAACCAAGAGACTCCTTGAATTGATAAATGAATTTGGTAAAGTCTCAGGATACAAAATCAATACACAGAAATCAGAGGCATTCATATATACCAACAACAGTAAAAGTGAGAAACAAATCAAAGAATCAATTCCCTTCAAAATACCAACAAAGAAAATAAAGTACCTTGGAATATATTTAACTAAGTAGGTAAAAGACCTCTACACGAAGAACTGTGAAACACTGAAGAAGGAAATAGCAGAAGATGTAAACAGGTGGAAGAATATACCATGCTCATGGGTCGGCAGAATCAACATTATTAAAATGTCTATACTACCCAAAGTGACCTACAGAGTCAATGCAATCCCTATTAAAATACCAACATCATTTTTCACAGACATAGAAAAAATAGTTTTACACTTCGTATGGAACCAGAGAAGACCCTGTATTGCAAAATCAATCCTAGGCAATAAAAACAAAATAGGAGGTATCAATTTACCAGATTTCAAACTATACTAAAAGGCTATTGTAATTAAAACAGCTTGGGACTGGCACAAGAACAGGGACATTGACCAGTGGAACATAACAGAGAACCCGGATATAAAACCATCCTCGAATAGTCATCTAATCTTCGACAAAGCAGACAAAAACATACACTGGGGAAAAGAATTCTTATTCAATAAATGGTGCTGGGAAAACTGGATAGCCACATGTAGAAGACTGAAACAGGATCCACACCTTTCACCTATCACAAAAATCAACTCACGCTGGGTAACAGACTTCAATCTAAGGTATGAAACTATTAGAATCCTAAAGGAAAATGAGGGAAATACACTTCTAGACATTGGCCTAGGAAAAGAATTTATGAAGAAGACCCCAAAGGCAATCACAGCAGCAACAAAAATAAACAAATAGGACCCGATGAAATTAAAAAGCTTCTGCACAGCCAAAGAAACTGTCAAGAGAGCAAACAGACAACCCACAGAATGGGAGAAAATTTTCACAAGCTACGCATCTAATAAAGGGCTGATAATTAGAATCTATTTAGAACTCAGGAAAATCAACCAGAAAAAATCAAACAACCCCATCAAAAAATGGGCAAAGGACATGAACAGAAACTTTTCAAAAGAAGACAGAATAATGGCCAACAAACATATGAAAAAATGCTCAATATCTCTGATCATCAGGGAAATGCAAATCAAAACCACAATGAGATATCTCTTAACTCCAGTGATCATGGCCTTTATCAAAAAGTCCACAAACAGTAAATGTTGGCATGGATGCGGATAGAGAGGAACACTCCTTCACTGCTGGTGGGACTGCAAACTAGTTCAACCTCTGTGGAAAGCAATGTGGAGATACCTTAAAGCAATACAAGTGGATCTACCATTTGATCCAGCAATCCCACTACTGGGCATCGACCCAAAAGATCCAATGACACTCTACAAAAAAGACACCTGCACTTGAATGTTTATAGCAGCACAATTCACAATTGCAAAGCTGTGGAAACAACCCAAGTGCCCATCAATTCATGAGTGGATTAATAAAATGTGGTATATGTATACAATGGAGTACTACTCAGCTTTAAGAAACAATGGTGATCTAGCACCTCTTGTATTTTCCTGGATAGAGCTGGAACCCATTCTACTAAGTGAAGTACCTCAAGAATGGAAAAACAAGCACCACATGTTCTCACCAGCAAATTGGTATTAACGGATCAACACCTAAGTGGACATATAGGAGTAACATTTATTGGGTGTCGGGAGGTGGTGGTGGGGAGGGAATGGGTATATACAAACACAACGAGTAAGATGTGAACCATTTGGGGGAGGGATACGCTTGACACTCTGACTTGAGGGGGGAGGGGACGCATGGGCGATATACGTAACCTTAACACTTGTACCCCCGTAATATGCTAAAATTTAAAAAATAAAAAAATTTAAAAAATTAAAAAGCACAAACTATAAAAAAACTGGTAAATTAGACTTCAGCAAAATTTAAAATGTCAGCTTATCAAAAGACATCATTAAGAAAAAGAAAAGGCAAACCATACACTGCGAAAAAAGTATTTGTATATCTGACATATATCTGATAAAGGACTTGCATCATATATGCAATTCCTATAATCATTCAAAGAAATGTAACACCCTCTAAAATGAGCAAAAGATGTGAAGGTACACCTTATAAGAGAAGATATATAATATGAATGGCCAATATTCTCGTAAAAAAGGTATTCAACACCATTCATCACCAGAGAAATTCAAATTATTGATGCAGTTATAATGAGGTCCCACTTCACACCCACTAAAACGGCTAACACTAGAAAACTCGCCATCACTAAATGTCGAAAACAACGTGCAGCAGTGGAAACTGTCGTGCTTTGCCGGTGGGAGTGTAACATGTTACAAGCACTTAGGAAAACTCTGCCAGTTTCTTATAAAATTAACTGTACAGCTGCTGTGTGACCCAGCGCGTCCCACGTCTAGCCTCATTGCTAACGCAGGAGGCAGTTGGAGACAGAGGCGGACAAAGAAGGAAGCAAGGTGATTTCAGACTGTGCATGTGATCAGGTATTTTTAACGTCGGCGAGGCTGTTGCGGTGGTGGCTGCTGCTCTCAGCGTGCTGTGACACCCTCGCAGGCTGAGCTGATTCCGAGTCATTCCCAGCTTCTAGCGCAGTGCCTGGGGACACTGCTACAAGAGTGTTTTGAATGGCCGGAAGGAATTAATGAATCAATGAGCCCAAACCATAATTAAAAGAAAGGATGTAAGCCCCGATCACGAGATACTTTTGACGGGAACATGTGCTTAGAGCAGGGAGGTGGGCTGGAGAAGTCTGGGAAGGCTTCTTGGAGGGGTAAGCTTTGAACTGGATCTCTCAAGAAGGAACAGCAGCTGACAGGTGAATAAGAGAAGCGGACCGAGCTGTAAGAGGAGATTCAGCTGAGGAAAGGACAGCTGCAGGAAGCCTGGTTGGCGGCGCATCCCGCTTCTGCGCTGTGGTGGTCACCTGTGGGGACCGGCGGAACAGAGGCTCTGCTGAGGGCTGCGTGCAAGGGGAAGGAGGTCTCAGCCCGCCACCAGGGCTGGCCGGCTCACCGCTCCGCAGCGCTCAGCCGTCCCTCTGAGGACGTTTCTCACAGGGTGTTTGTCCCGTTGGCTCACCGCCCCTGGCCCTCGGAAAGTGTCTGGCCCATTACTGGGCTGTTTCCGGAGTGCCCTTGGCTGACCTCCCAGCACGCCGCTGGTGGAGAAGCTCGTATCCGCGGTGACTCTGCAACTGCAGTGTGAGTGGACAGCAGGTGGGGCAGGACCACAGTCACTCGGCGCCCTGACCCCAAATTCAGACTAGCTGCACTAATTAGTTAAACCTTAAAAAAAGAAAACCAATTTTAAACCTGAATTATAAATCTAACCAACCTAAAAAGATCATTTTTAAAATACCAACGAACCATTTTAAACTAGAAACATATATTTATTAAAAATTAATGATTTGGAACAGTGGTTTCCAACATTAGGGAACATCAGACACCCCTAAAGGGCTTGTTAGAAGACAGATGCTGTCCTCGCCCTGTCCCCAGGTTTCCCATCCAGCAGGTGTCGGGGAGGCCTGAGAACCTGCATTTCTAAAGAACTCCCAAGTGATGCCCATGCTGCTGGCCCGGGTCACACTTAGAATCACTAACCTCAAATCATCGAGGAGCATCAAAATGGTCTCCAAACCTGAACCACATGACGTTTTTGGTTCTTCTTAGATCTCTGATTTAGAGTGACAGCTGTTAACACTTCCTGAGTGGCTACTCTGATGCTATGGTTTTCAATCTTGGTTGTTTTAAGATACCTCTTGGAAATCTGACTTTAAAATTATACATGTGCACAGGGATTTTACCTGCATTTTTCTGCAGCTGAGTCCAAAGCGCCCTATTTCAACTGGTCCGTGCTCATCCCTGGACCCCAGGTTAAGGAAATCTGCTAATGCAGCCACAGGCTGCACCTGCAGTAAGAACAAGCTTTCCAGGTGCTGCCTGGCTCAGCTCTGTGACTTTAAGTCTACTGATTACCCTCTCTGAGACTATTAAATGGGGCAAACTATGCCTTCCTTTGGTTGCCTCTGGAGAATGAGTCTTGGGAAGTTGGAGAACAGACCTTTAATTTTTATTTGACGTACTTCTTTACTGTTTAAACTTTAAGCTGTGTGTAAATTTAAGCACAAACACACCACACAGTCTTACATTTTATTTTCTAAATATGTACATACATTTTTTTTCATAAAATCCAAATCAATAGCCAATTAATAACCTTTGACACCTTTGTGTGGTGCATACAAATGCAATTTTAAAATTCTGCAGCCATGGTTGTTTTTAGTTCCCACGTACGGGACAATGAAACCACACTAAAGTGGTGAATAATCCAAGCTAAATAAATGAATGAGGTATAAATATTAAATATGTCCCACCCTCTCTAGGTTTTTTGAGACTCAGTGGGAAAAAGTATGTGAAAGAGCCTTGGAAATGCATTGTTCATGTTTAAAGATTATTAAATATTATTGCTGCGGCCATCACCCTAACATCTATTGGGTTGGAAAACCTTCCAAAGTCTTCCTGAAAGCCCTTCCCTCTGCCAGTAGCTGAAACCTGTTCCCTTCACACCCAACTATGTTCAGTAGAAAAGGGAGGGTGGGGACTCTTCTGAGAAAGCAACTCAGTTCTTTAACATCCAAATCCCAGCGCACATGTATGTGTGCACGCATGTGTGCCTGCGTAGGCATGTGTGCGTGAGTGTGCATGTATGTGCGCCTGGGCAGGCATATGTGCATGCGTGCACGTGTGTGTGCCTGGGCAGGCATGTGTGCATGTGCGTGCATGCATGTGCGCCTGGGCAGGCATATGTGCACGAGTGTGCATGCATATGTGCCTGGACAGTCATGTGTGCATGTGTGTGCACATGTGTGCACCTGGGTAGGCATGTGTGCATGTGTGTGCACGTGTGTGCCTGGGCGGGCATGTGTGCATGTGTGTGTGCACGCATGTGTGCCTGGGTAGGCATGTGTGCATGTGTTCGCGTGTGTGCTCCTGGGCAGGCATGTGTGCATGTGTGTGCACGGATGTGTGCCTAGGTAGGCATGTGTGCATGTATGTGCACACATGTGTGCCTGGGCAGGCGTGTGTGCATGTGTGCATGCACCTGGGTAGGTGAGGTCTTTAGCACGTGCTCCAGTTCCTCCTGAATGAGAAAATAAAAGCCTGCTTCCCTTTACTCAGCCAGCAGGCCGCGTCCCCACGTTGGCCCTCTTGCTCTACCTTCCAAAAGTCATCAACAGCTCCAGAGTTTTTTCGGCAAGCTCATTACAATGGCCCCAGTGGCCAGTCAATGACTCCCTGCCAATGCAATTAGTGTGCACCTCACATGAACAGCAGGCTCTAGCGGGTTCCAGGTCCCCTGCCCTGTAGTTCTCCTCTCCTGCTGCTGTGACAGTCCCCAGCCAGGCTGCCCTCATCATGGCAGTGGCAGGCCCTGGCTGGTGGCTGTCCTCACCTGACACCCACCTAGGCTAGGCTGAGTCAGGAGGGTGGAGGAAACCTCGGCCTGAGAGTCAGAACACCAGCTCCCAGGCCCCACTCTGCTTAACTCAAGAGCCCTAGGACATGTCACTTTCTCTTTCTGGGCCATGGCATCCCCATTTACAAAATATGGACAGTTCAATTAGACCAATGATTTTCAATCTTTTGGGATCGGAGGGGCCCTTGAGAGTCTAATAAAGCAATGGGCGCCTTTCTTCAGAAGAACATCCATGAACATACATGCATATGTAATGCACATTTAATTTTAGGGACTCAGAAATCTTCTGGAGCCCACCATAAACCACAGGAGAGCCATGAGCTTCCTTCCAGAAATGGCAACTGCACAGTAGGTGATAAACTCTGCTTTTCCTCCCTGTCCCCCCACCTCTCAGTGGATTATAGGTATCAGAAGAGGCAACGCACAGGTGAATTCTTCCAAACCTGTAAAGTGCTTCTTATCGTTAATGTGCAGCCTGCTCCATGCCTCTTTGCTGGCCCTGTGATGATGGTATTAGCAGCGACCATCTATTAAGCACTTGCAAGTGCTGTGCTGAGAGCTGTCATGTACTATTTCATTCAACCTTTACAGTAATCCTACGAGGTGGGTGCTAATATCACCCCCCATTCTGCTGATGAGAAAACTGATCACAAAAAATGGAATTACCTTGTCCAAGATCACACAGTCAGTAAGTGGCAGAGAACAGATAAGTTTGATTGAGGTAAAATAGCCAGATAATGGGATGCCCAGGTGACCAGTCACAGTGATAAACTTTAACCACTGGAGGAAATATTGAAAGTGATCCCTGGGCTGGAGGAACAGGGCATCCACT